>JAJEJO010005197.1:26318-82694 GCA_020662805.1 Glaucomys volans
AAAAGCTTTTTCTCAGCAAGGAAACAATCAGCAACATGAAGACAGAGTCTTCAGAGTGGGAGAAAATCTTTGCCACACACACTTCAGATAGAGCACTAATCTCCAGAATCTACCAAGTACTCAAAAATCTTTACACCAAGAACACTAATAACCCAATCAATAAATGGGCCAAGGAAATGAGCAGACACTTTACAGAGGAAGATCTACAAGCAATCAACAGATTTATGAAAAAATGTTCAACATCCCTCGTTATAAGAGAAATGCAAATCAAAACCACCTTAAGATTTCATCTTACCCCAATTAGAATGTCTTTTATTAAGAACACAGGCAACAACAGGTGTTGGTGAGGATGTGGGGAAAAGGTACACTCATACATTGCTGGTGGGAGTGCAAGTTGGTGCAGCCACTCTGGAAAGCAGTATGGAGATTCCTTAGAAAACTTGGAATGGACCCACCATTTGACCCCGCCATCCCACTCCTTGGCCTATACCTAAAGGACTTAAAATCAGATTGCCTCAGTGATGCAGCCACATCAATGTTCATAGCTGCTCAATTCACAATAGCTAGATTATGGAATCAACCTAGATGCCCTTCAGTAGATGAATGGCTAAAGAAACTGTGGTATACATACACATTGGAATATTACTCAGTCATAAAGAAGAATAAAATTATGGCATTTGTAGGTAAATGGATGATGTTGGAGACTGTTATGCTAAGTGAGATCAGCCAATCCCAAAAATCCAAAGGCCGAATGGTCTCTCTGATAAATGAATGATGATGCATAATGCGGGGTCGGGAAGGGTGGCAAGAATGGAGGAAGGATAGGTAGCATAGAGGGAGACAGGAGGGGTGGGGGGTAAATATAATAACAGAATGTGTGACAGATACCATTGCCCTGTGTACAAGTATGAACGCACAGATGGTGTGACTCTACTTTGTGTACAACCAGTGAAACAATAGCTGTACTCCATTTGTGTCCAATGAATCAATAAGTAAATAAAAAATAAAAAAAAATTTAAAAATTAAAAGAAAAAAGAATTCATAACCACCAAGGCTGCACTTTAAAACACAATTGATGAAGCATTTTATACAGATGTGGGTAAAAATAAAGAGTGAAAAAGCCGATAAGAGGATGAATTTCAAAGGAATAATCAATTGAAGGAGAATCAGGTCTAGAGTAAATATTAGAGACAAGTTACATGGCAGGAAATAAAAATCATCTCAGTAAGATTACAGTAATGGCATAAACTCTCCACCTCAGGGCACAGATTGCCAGAATGGATTAAAAATAAGATAGCTATATGTTGTTTACAAGAGACTCGATTTATAATCAAAGACATACACAAGCTGCAGGTGAAAGGTTGGAATCATTATACCATGGAAATGAAGAGAGAAAGCAAGCAAGGGTAACTCTTCTCATGAGACCAAGTAGACATAAGGTGAAAATTAATCACAAGAGACAAAGAAGGTCACTTCATACTGGTTAAGGGAATCATCCACAACAAGATATAATGATTATAATTATGCTCTAAACATTGCTACATCAGCATACATTTTTTAAAAACCCTACTGAATATAATGAGTTAAATAGATCATAATAGAATGCTACTGGGTGAGTTCAACAGATCGCTCTCACCACTAGATAGGTCTTCCACACTTAATTTAATATAGCCACTTCAGAGCAAAAAGTAAGGTTACTCAAATCAATCTATCAGTTATCTATAGAATATTTCATCCATCAGAACATGAATTCACTCTCTTCTCAGCAGCACATGAAACTATGTGTAAAATAGTTTGTGTCTTAGGATATGAATTAAGTAGTAGCAGATACAGAGAAATAGAGAAAATTTCTGGCACCCTAACATGTTATAACAGAAAGAAATTAGAAATCAACAAGATAAAAAAAGGGTTGGGGATCATTCTAACATTTGGAAATGAATAAGAAATGAATCATAGAAGAAATCACTGGAAAAACAAAAGAAAAATCAGAAACAAATGAGAGTAGAGATACAAGTTATCAAGATATCTGTGACAATTTGAAGAGATTCTAAGAGGAAACTTCATAGCGCTGAAATCCTGTATAGAAATGAAGCCATCCCAGAGCTGCACAGCTGCAACTTGGTAGGCTGGACTCTGTGCTGCATCTATGCGGAGCCTGATATGCAAGTGCAGGACTGAGGAGTGGCAAGCAAGGGCACAGTGACCTTGCAAATAGAGGCAGCCTGGAATGGACCCAGCAGGGGTGCCTCCTCCACACAGTGTGACAGCTGGAACACAGAACATTCATGTTTAGATGGCCTAAACATCATGCTTCCCAATGATCACTGGGAAAACATCAGTGGTACAAACCTGAGTTGGAGCAGGGCAAACCAATCATCTTAGTACTTTTGCAAATCCTGAATAGCATCAATTTGGACCAATAACATTAGTACTTTTTCAAATTAAAATTAGCATAAATTCGAATCACTAGCATAGGTACTTTTCCAAACAACAGTTAGTGTAAAATTGGACAAATAGTATAGGTAGTTTTCCAAAACATGTGTTTTTGTATGTTTCTAACATTTCTGAAAATCATTCCAAAGACTGAATTGGCCTGCACTCACAAATCACTGGCATGTTATACCTGCATTAAGTTTGATTAGTTACCCATATTTATGGTTCTGAGATACTGGCTAATAGATATTTGTGTGTATTTTTTTTTTTCAAAAAATGCATTACTCTCATGTTTATTGTTGTCTTAAATTGATCTCTGCCTTACGTATGCTGCATCCAGTCATTTGCTAACAGCTAGCATGAACCTCTGGACTGCCATAATGTGTTATCTGCCAAAGTAAAAAATGACCTGATTCCAAAATCAAACTGTCTTACTACTGAGGTTCCTTAAATAGCTCTCTGTAGGAAAAGCCTAACTGCCATTCCTCTTTTACTCTTTAAGCCTGAAATAAACAGAGTGATCATTGCCCCTCTTCCCTAAAGGTAGTTTGGGGTACTTCCTCAGATGGGGGAATGAAGTCATCCCAGAGCAGCAGAGCAGGGTCACACATGGTTGGAGCATAAACCATGGCCAGGCCACATTAGCATGTGCCTAAGGAACAGCAAACCAGGGTTGAGTCAATCCAGGGCAAACCAATCTGTGACACCATGGCAGCCTGGCCTGGATCTGGTGCAGAAGCCTGCTCCACTCAACACCACAGCTGGAACACTGAGCATCCATGAACTAGGAACCTCAACCTCCTCCTTCCCAAAGAGCCATGGGAAAACAGAAATGGGTCAGACCTGAATGAGATTGCAAGACAAACCAATGTAATTAGTATTTTTCCAAACCCTAATTAGCATATATCTAAACCAACAGCCATAGGACTGTTCCAGACTCTAATTAGCATCAATTTGGACCAATGTCTTTAACCCAAGAGGTACTAAAACTCTAGACTAGCACACTCAGGGGGAAACCCCTATTTGGATTCCCACTTTCCCTGCAAGAGTTCTGTTCATATTGTTCACACTTGAATACGACCTATTGGTTTCACTCATGTTTTCCTTTGTCCCATGAAACTTATTCTTTAAATTCTCAAGGCAAGAAGCTGGAAAGAAGCTGAAGATGAGCTGTTGGAATCTGCTGTACGATGGCACTCACAGCCCCCCATCTATTGCTACAAAAATGAGACCTGCAACACACCTGTCAATGGCAATGAAGAAGAATCAGGTTTTGCCAGCTGTGACCCTCAGATATGATGCCAACAGGCATCCCCTACTATGGTTAGCTGATAAGAATATAAAAGACTTTCTTGGCTTCAGAGAGTTAAAGCTTGCACAGCTTCTGCCTGCAAACAAAAGCAGAGAATCCAGTTTCAGTTATAACTCTCATTTCAGAAAGATTCAAACTAAAAAAAAAAATCAATGGTTACAAAACAGAACTTAGAAGAACAAAATAATTCCAAAATAAAAACAGAAAAAATAACAAAAAACAAAGAGCTAAAATTAATGAAATTTAGAATAAAAAAATCACTAAAAAGATTAATATAACAGAGTTTGTTCACTGAAAAGATAAACACTTAAAAACCCTTAGACAAACTAACACAAAAAAGACACAGAAAATCCAAAATTGGAGATGAAATAGGAATTATTACAAGCACTGATCAAATTATAAGACATAAGATTTAAAAAGCTCTTTTCAAAATACTTACATGTATATATATACATACATGCACGTATATATATATATATATGTGTGTGTGTGTGTGTGTGTGTGTGTATATTTCAATGAGCAGAAAAATCTAAGTGATATTCACAAACTTTTAAAAATATATAACCTCTCCCCAACTTTACTATTGAGGATACAGAAAGCATAAAATGGACCAATATCAACAAATGAGATTCAAGCAGCTATTGAAAGTCTTTCACTAAAGAAAACTACAGGACCAAATGGATTCTCAGCCAAACTCAACTAGTATTTTAGAGATGAAAAATACAGGTCCTCCTCAAATTTTCCATGAGACATAAATGTACGAAACACTTTAGAATTGATTCTACATACACAATTTCATTCTGATACCAAAAACAATGATAAATCAAAGAAAGAAAACTAAAAGCCAACATCGTGATCAACATAGATACAAAAAAACTTAAGAAAATATTTGAAAACAGCATTGAAATACACACTAATAAGATAGTACACCATGGTCAAGTGGGTTTCATAATAGGGATGCAAGTTTGAGTCAACATGTACAAATCAGTAGCTACTAATTTACCAAACAGAATTAAGGAAAAGAATAACATCATCTCAATAAATGCAGAAAAATCATTTGACAAAATCTATCACCCATTTATGATTGTCACTAGAGAACTTAGAGAGGAAAAAAACTTGCCTTAACATTGTAAAGATGATGTATGAATATCCCAGGCCAACTTCATACAAAATAAATAAATAATTGCAAGAATCTCCTTTATAACCAGAATAATAGGATGCCAACTATCATCACTCCTATTCAATGTAGTTCCTGAAAGTCAAGTCAGAGTAATCAGGCAAGAGGAGGAAATTAAAGGAATATCAATAGAAAAAAGAAGTCAAATTACCTCAGTGTGCTGATGGCATGATCCAATATCTAGGGAACCAAAAAAACAAGACATCTCGGGCTGAAAAACATTCAGCAGACTTGCAGGTACAAGTTTAATATACATAAGTCAAATGCTTTCCTATATTCCAATAATGAATCTGCATAAAAAGAAATAAAACTACTCCATTCAAAATTACATTTGATGTAATTTGAACATCAAATTGATGTTTTCAAAACTTAGCCCACAGACTAAAGGTGAAAAGTTCAGAAAAAAGATACCATGCACATGGACTGAGTAAAAAAGGAGGGGTTTTCATCCTCATTTCAGAGAAAGCAGACTTCAAGCCAAAGTTAGTCAGAAGGGATAAAGAAGGACATTTCATACTACTTAAGGGAAGCATAAACCACCAAGACATAACAATCATAAATATTTATGCACCAAACAGTGGTGCATCCATGTATATCAATCAGACCCTTCTCAACTTCAGGAGCCAAATAGAACAAAACAAAATAATACTGGGGGAATTTAACACTCCTCTCTCACTGCTGGACAGATCTTCCAAGCACAAATTGAACGAAGAAACCGTAGGACTCAATGACACAATCACTAATTTAGACTTAACAGACATATATAGAATATTCCATCCATCAAAAAGCAAATATACTTTCTTCTCAGCAGCTCATGGCTCCTTCTCTAAAATAGACCATATGTTATGCCACAAAGCTACTCTAGGCAATTACAAAAACATAGAGATACTACCTTGTATACTATCAGATCATAATGGAATGAAATTCGATATCAATGATAAAGTTAGAAATAGAAACTACTCCAAAACCTGGAGATTAAGTAATATGCTATTGAATGATGCACGGATAACAGAAGACATTAGGGGGGGGAATTAAAAGTTTCTTAGAGGTCAACAAGAACAAAGATACAACATATCAAAATCTCTGGGACACTATGAAAGCAGTGCTAAGAGGAAAATTCATTGCATGGAGTGCATTTCATAAAAGAATGAAAAGTCAACAAATCAATGACCTCACATTACAGCTCAAAGCCCTAGAAAAATAGGAACAGATCATCACCAAAAGTAGTAGAAGACAGGAAACAACCAAAATCAGAGCTGAAATCAACGAAATTGAAACAAAAGAAACAATTCAAAAAATTGACAAACAAAATGTTGGTCCTTGAAAAAAAATTTATAAACCCTTATCTTCGCTAATGAAGAGAAGGAGAAACTCCAAATTACTAAAATTCGTGATGGAAATGGAGATATTACAACAGACACAATTGAAATACAAAACATAATAAGAACCTACTTTGAAAATTTATACTCCAACAAAATAGAAAACATGGAAGACATCAACAGGTTCCTAGAGGCATATGAGCCACCCAAACTGAATCTGGAGGACATACACAACTTAAATAGATCAATTTCATGCAATGAAAGAGAAGAAGTCATCAAAAGCCTACCAACAAAGAAAATCCAGGACCAGATGGATTCACAGCCGAGTTCTACAAGACCTTCAAAGAAGAACTCATTCCAATGCTCCTCAAAGTATTTCATGAAATAGAGGAGAGGGAACCCTTCCAAACTCATTCTATGAAGCTAATATCACCCTGATACCAAAACCACAGAAGAACACATGGAGGAAAGAAAATTTCAGACCCATATCTCTAATGAACATAGATGCAAAAATTCTTAACAAAATTTTAGCAAATCGCATACAAAAGCATATTAAAAAGATAGTGCACCATGTTCAAGTGGGTTTCATCCCGGGGATGCAAGGTAGGATCAACATCGAGAAATAAATCAATAAATGTAATTCACCACATCAACAGACTTAAAGTCAAGAACAACATGATTATTTCAGTAGATGCAGAGAAAGCATTTGATAAAATGCAGCACACCTTCATGCTCAACACAAGAAAAAACAGGGATAGTGGGGACATTCCTTAACATTGTAAAGGCTATCTATGCTAAACCCTCAGTTAACATCATTCTAAATGGAGAAAAATTGAAAGCATTCCCCCTGAGAACTGGAACAAGGCAGGGATGCCCTCTTTTGCCACTACTATTCAACATTGTTCTTGAAACTCTAGCTAGAGCAATTACACAGACCAAAGATATTAGAGGAATATGAATAGGAAAAGAAGAGCTCAAACTATCCCTATTTGCAGATGACATGACTCTCTATTTAGAAGACCCCAAGAATGCCACCAGAAAACTTCTGGAACTCATAAATGAATTCAGTAAAGTAGCAGGATATAAAATTAATGCTCATAAATCCAATGCATTTTTATTCGTAAGTGATGCATCCTCTGAGAGAGAAATTAGGAAAACTACCCCATTCACATTAACCTCAAAAAAAAATAAAATACATGGGAATCAATCTAACAAAAGAAGGGAAAGACCTCTAAAATGGGAACTACAAAACACTAAAGAAAGAAGTTAAAGAGAATCTGAGAAGATGGAAAGATCTCCCATGTTCTTGGATAGGCAGAATTAATATTGTCAAAATGGCCATACGTCCAAAAGTGCTATACAAATTCAATGCAATTCCAATTAAAACCCCAATGACGGTCCTCATAGAAATAGAGCAAGCAATCAAAATTCATATGGAGGAATGAGAGACCCAGAACTGCTAAAGCAAACCTTGGAAGAAGAGGGAAACAGGGGGTATCACAATACCAGATCTTCAACTATACTACAGAGCAATAGTAATGAAAACAACATGGTATTGGCATCAAAATAGACAGGTAGATCAATGGTACAGAATAGAGGACACAGAGACAAACCCACATAAATACAGGCATCTCATACTTGACAAACAACCAAAAACATACAATGAGGAAAACGGAGCCTCTTCAACAAATGGTGCTAGGAAAATTGGAAATCCATATGCAGGAAAATGAAACTAAACACATTCTCTCACCCTGTACAAACTTCATCTCAAAGTGGATCAAGAACCTAGGAATTAGACCAGAGACTCTGCACCTAATAAAAGAGAAAATAGGTCCAAATCTTCATCACGTTGGCCTAGGACCAGATTTCCTTAACATGTCTCCCAAAGCACAAGAAATAAAAGTAGGAATCAATGATTGGGATAGAGTCAAACTAAAAAGCTTTTTCTCAGCAAAGGAAACAATCAGCAATGTGAAGAGAGAGCCTTCAGAGTGGGAGAAAATCTTTGCCACACACACTTCAGACAGAGCACTAATCTCCAGAATCTACCAAGTACTCAAAAATCTTTACACCACGAACACCAATAACCCAATCAATAAATGGGCCAAGGAAATGAACAGACACTTTACAGAGGAAGATCTACAAGCAATCAACAGATTTAGGAAAAAATGTTCAACATCCCTCATTATAAGAGAAATGCAAATCAAAACCACCATAAGATTTCATCTAACCCCAATAGAATGTCCTTTATTCAGAATAGAGTCAACAACAGGTGTTGGTGAGGATGTGGGGAAAAGGGTACATTGCTGGTACATACATTGTTGGTGGGAGTGCAAGATGGTGCAGCCACTCTGGAAAGCAGTGTGTAGATTCCTTAGAAAATTTGGAATGGATCCACCATTTGACCCAGCTATCCCACTCCTTGACCTATACCCAAAGGACTTAAAATCAGATTACTACAGTGATGCAGTCACATCAATGTTCATAGCTGCTCAATTCACAATAGCTAGATTGTGGAACCAACGTAGATGCCCTTCAATAGTTGAATGGATAAAGAAACTGTGGATTATATAAACAATGGAATATTATTCAGCCATAAAGAAGAATAAAATTATGGCATTTGAAGGTAAATGGATAATGTTGGAGACTGTTATGCTGAGTGAGATCAGCCAATCCCAAAAATCCAAAGACCGAATGGTCTCTGATAAATGAATGATGATGCATAATGCAGGGGGGGAAGGATGGCAAGAATGGAGGAAGGATAGATAGCATAGAGGGAAGGGAGGGGTGGGGTCAGTGTAGGGGGGTAAGAATAATAACAGAATGTGTGACAGACATCATTGCCCTGTGTACATGTATGAATGCACAGATGGGGTGACTCTACTTTGTGTACAACCAGAGAACCAATAGCTGTACTCCATTTGTGTTCAATGAATCAATAAGAAAATTTTTAAAAAAGTAATTTGAGAACATCAAATTGAAAATCTGCACAGTGAGGTACATCATTAAGAGTGCAGAGAGCCTAAGAATTTGAGAATATCTTTGTCAACTACTTCTCTAACAATATTATTAAATGAAATTAATTAAAAATCAAATCACCAAGAAAATAAGTTAACCAATCAATAAATGAGTAAAAGTACCACATAGACATGTCACAAAGAAGAAATACAAATAACCAAGAATGACGTGTGAAAAATGATCATCATCTCTACCTACTGTAGAAATGAAAATTAAAAATACATTGAGATTTGGACTCAACCCAGTTAGAATGGCAATCATTAAGAACACAGAAAAATGAAAAAAATACTGCTGAGAATGTGAGGGTGAGGATACTGTATCATTACTTGCTGGATTGCAAGGGAGTATAAATACCTTGTAATGAAGCATGGAAATTCCTGAAAAGATAATGAATGGAGCCATCATATGACTCCATACAATCCCCTAAAATTTATCACAAAACCTACAATGAGCATTCTGTAGTGTCACAGACTCTTCCATTATTGTATTAGTGAAAATCATGATACCCAAGTTATGGAACCCACCCAGGTCCTATGAGTACATAAACGGATAAAGACAATTTGGTAAATAGCACAGGTGAGTTATCACAGTCATTAAAAATGAAATCATTGCATTTTTGTATTCATGTATGGAATTGGAAAATAGGATAAGTGACATAAGCAAAACTCAAATTCAAAAGTAAAATATTTCATCTTCCAGATGAAATCAAGAATTAAATAAGTGAAGAAAGGAAGTATCCTGGTAATAATAAAAGGAACTTCAATAGAGTAGAAAAATGGATTGAGGGGAAGGAGGGAGAAAATGTAAAAACAAATAACAGCAAAATGTAACTGATGAGCTTATACATACTTGAGTATACCAGAGTAAAGCTCATGTTAAAGTATATCCGCAAGTTTCCAATGAGAGGAACAGATAAAGGCATGCAATCAAGTGAGGTGGAAGAAGGGAAATTGGGTTAGTGAGGAAGGAAGGTTAAGAAGAGCTATGTGGGATTACAATGGAGAAAATCAATGTCCATTGAGTTGAGATTAGATCAAACTGAATCTCATTTTATGTGTAATTATAGTGTAGTATTAAAGACACTTTTAAAAGATGTGTAAAATGGAATTTTAAAATGTGTGCCATAGCATCATCTGCTGTATTTCTCCAATTTTTAGAAACATAGAATGAAATGTGCATATCATGACCAAAAATGAGTAAGATAAAGTAAGATATGTTGAAAAGGTTTACAAATTAAGAATTCCAAATTTTTGTTTCAAATTAGATATCTGAGAATCCCTAATACAAATAGACTGTCCCATCAAATATTCAGAAAACCAGGCAGTTCCCCCGAGTATGTGTCAATCAGGCATTGTGAAACAAAGGTATTCTCACCCACAAAGACCAGGTTCCTGTAGGTCTCCAGCATCACATCCTTGTACAAAGCCTGCTGAGCAGGGTCTAGGCACTTCCACTCCTCCTTGGAGAATTCTATGGCCACATCCCTGAATGTCAGTGCACCCTGGAAAAAAAAAAATCACAGTTTGGTCATTAGTCCTTGTGCATAGAACATTACTCCCCCAACATGGGATGAGAAGATGAAGGAACTGGTTACAATGCAGGATCCATGTTGTGACTGGATACGAAATGTTTCCTCAGGTCCTGTATTTCAGGTGTAGTACCCAAGGCAGCAGTGTTCAAAGTGGAGTCCTGGTGAGGTGATTGGATCCCTGGGGCTCTACCATGTAACTAGTCCAACGATGGATTAAAAATCAGTGGATTATATGGAGATAACAGAAACTTAGGAGGTGGGACCTAGTTAGAAGGATGTACCTGAGGGGATTTTTTGAATGGTATTTTTGTTCCTGGTCCTTCCTTACTCTCCCCTCAATATCTTTTTCCATGAACCATGAGATAAGCAGTTCTGTTTCACCATGGCTCCCTTCCATGATGTTCTGCCTCAACACAGACATCCAAGCAATGGAGATGAACATGCAATGATACTAGGAAACAGAGTGAAGTAAAGATACCTTCTTTCAATTGATATCTATCAGGTATTTTGTTATGGTGATGGAAAGCAGACTACAACACTTAGTGCCCTGAATAATTAAAAGATATATTTAATGCAGTTAGAGTCTCCAATGCACTACATAAAGACATAAAATGGGGATGACATCCCATCTTCAAAATCACCTTTAATCTTAGGTTCTTAAAAAATATGAAATATAAAACTAAGACTTCAACACTGGATTGTATTACCTGAAGATTATTTTTATATCATACAGGATCCATTGGGCAGGTGGAAAAGTCAAGGTCAGTTAGAAATGTTGTTTTCCAGCATCCATACATGTTCAAAACACTAGGAAAACTAGGAATAGATGGATCATATTTCAACATTGTAAAAGTTACATAATTAAACCCAAGGCCAATATCATTCTAAATGGAAAAAAGTGAAATTTCCTCTAAAAACTTGAGCAAGGACGGGATACATTCTTCTGTCACTTCCATTTAACATAGTCCTTGATACTCCAGCCAGATCAATTAGAAAAAATAAAAAAGAAGTTAAATGGATACAAGTAGGAAAAGAAGAGCTCAAATCTGCCTGTCAATGATATGATACTATATTTTGAAGACCCAAAACCTCCACCAGAAAACTTATAGAACTCATAAGCAAATAGAGGAAAGCAGCAGAATATAAATATAACACCCATAAACCAATTACACTCTTATACTCCAGTGATGAAACAGCAGAAGGACAAATTAGGAAAACTATCCCATTCAAAGAGCCTCAAAAATACATAGGAATCAATCTAACAATAAAGGTAAATGACCTCTACAATGAAAATTACAGAACATAAAGGAAGAAATTGAAGAAGATCTTAGATGATGGAACGATCTCCCATGTTTCCTGATGGGGAGAATTATTATTTTCAAAATGTCCATACAACCAAAAACACCATAAAGATTCAATAAAATTCCTGTTAATATCCCAATGGCATTTGTCATGGAAATAGAAAATTCATAATTTCATTTGGAAAAGTAAGAGGCGCAGAATAGACAAAACAATCCTTACTGAGAAAACTGAAGCAGGGCGTACCACAATACCTGACCATAAAATAGGCCACAGACCTATAGTAACAAAAGTCGCAAGGTATTGGCACCAAAACAAACATGAAGACCAATTAAACAGACCAGAAGGCACAGAAACAAAACCATATAAATATAGTTATCTCATACTAGACAAAGGTGCCAAAAAACATACATTGGAGAAAAGATAACCTCCTCAACCAGTGATGCTGGAAAACTGTAAATCCATATGCAGCAGAATGAATTCTAACACCTAGCTCTCACCCTCCACAAAACTCAACTCAAAGTGGATCAAAGACCGAGGTACTAGACTAGAAACTCTGCACCTACTAGAAGAAAATGTGGATCCAACACTTCAACATGTCAGCGTAGGAACCACCTTCCTCAACAAGACCCCTAAAGTGCAAGAAGTAAAATAAAAACTCAATAAATGGGATGGTATGAAATTGAAAAGCTTCTTCCCAGCAAAGAAAACAATCATGAATGTGAGCAGTGAGTCTACAGAATGGGAGAAATTCTATGCCATGTGCCCCTCATATATGGAATTAATTCCTGAAAGTACAAATTCCTCAAAAAACTTAAGACCAAAACTACAAATAACCCAATCAATAAATGGACAAAGGAACTAAACAGACATTTCTCAAAAGAAGAAATATGAAGAATCAACAAATACATGGTGGAAACATGTTCAGCATTTCTAGCAATTAGAGAAAGGAAAGTAAAAGCACACTGAGATTTCACTTTACTCCAGTAAGAATAGCAATTATCCACAATATAAGTAGCAAAAAATGTTGGTGAGATGTGGGGAAAGGATACATTCAAAAATTGCCACTAAGACCACAATTCAGTGCAACCACTCTGAAAGCAGTATGGAGATGCATCAAAAAACTAGGAATGGAAGCACCATTTGACCTGTTTTTTTCACTTCTTGGTATGTATCCAAAGGATTTAAGGTATGAATACTACAGTGACACAGCCATATCAATGTTGGTTGCAGATAATTCACAATAGCTAAGATACAGAACGAGCCTATGTGCCCTTCAATAGATGAATGCATAAAGAAAATGTGGAATATATGCACAATGGAGTCTTAGCCACAAAAAATAAAAACTTTATGACATTTGCTGGTAAATGGATGGATCTGGAGACTACTGTGATAACTGAAGTTGGCCAATCACAAAAGTACCACAAAAATCAAGTGTTTCTTCTGATATGTGGATGCTAACACAAAACAAGTGGGAGGAGAAAAATCAATAGGCTTTGGACTCAAAAAAAGGAAATGATGGAAGGGAAGGGAAAAAGGAATAGGAAATATTTGAATCTACATAACCTTCTCATGCACATATATAAATACAATATAGTGAGTTTCCACATCATATTTATCCACAGAGTTTGATTCTAATTAGAATAAAATATACTCATTGTCTGCATAAATAGGTCAAAATTGACTCCACTGTCATGTGTGACTAAAATGAACAAGTTAAAAAACTTTAAAAAAATGTTCTCAAATATTAATGTGCATGTGAATCCACGGTAGATATTTAAAATGCAGATTCACTTCATAGGCATACTTTGCTGTGCCTAGCATTCACACTGCTAACAAGCTCTCTAGTGATGCTGGCACCCAGCTCCACATTTCCCCAAGATTGTTTTTAATGAAAGAAAAATAACAATCATGTGAGGAAAACATCCCCCACAAAAGAAACACAGACATGACATCCACAAAACAAGAGAAAATTTAGCCTATAAATTCTGCATATTAACATGTGTTCCATTTTAAAAGATCCTTAGCTGGGTGTGCTTGCACATGCCTGTAATTCCAGCACAGGAGGATGTTGAGACAGGTGGACTGCAAGCACAAGGTCAACCTCTCAGCATCTCAGCAAGACCCTATTTCAAAATAAACATTAAGAAGTTTTGGGGATGCAGCTCAGTGGTAGAGATCCCCTGGGATTAATTCTCACTACTAAAACAAAAATTCCTGTCATGATAGTGCACTTTTCAACATAGGACATCATTAGCCAGAAGCCAGCACAGACTCTCACAGAACATGCAAACAATGTAGATGAACAGTGGAAAAATTGATATTAAAAGAGTGAACCATAAGCCAGATCCACTCTTCAAACATCCATTTTATGCAATGTTTAGGCCAAATGTCCATCATGATATGCATTGTCTACCATGTTTCAATATTTGGTCTTTCCTTAGAACTTGAGAAAAGTCTCTTTTAATCCCCCCATTTTTAATAAATTTCTGAGTTAGTCTAGGCAGGAAATTCCATAACTTGACAATGTGCATTTTCCTAAGGATTGGGGACCAAGAGCCCATGAAGCACCCACAGGGAATCTTCCATGCTAGGTGTTCATCACTGAGGTCTGAAGACTCAATTGCATTCCAAGTAGGAGCTGGGTAGCAATATATTTCCATTTTCACCTGTCCTCCTACAAGCATTTTATCTCATGAATTCATAGTGAGAATTTTCCTGAAGGAAAGAAACTGCAGTGTAATAGAGAACAAGAGTGGGCTCTGCTATGTGGGGTTGAACTGATCAGCAGTTAGCTTGAGTCATGGGATTTGACTCAGTGGTAGAGGGATAGTACAGCACAAGTGAGGTCCTGAGTTTAATCCCCATCTCTGCAAAATAGATGAATACTATATAAATAAACAAGGAAACTTTGACTGCAATGAAAAGAAAGATAGAAAGAAGCCATTGGAAGCAGATAGTATGCATAAATATCAGAAGCAGATAAGAAAGTTGTAAATATATAACATCCCAGGAAGAAAATTGAAAATGGGCACTGACCTGGGACAAACTAACCAGAGGGGCTGTCATTTCTCCCTCTTCCTCCTACTGCTCTGCGTTTCCTTCTCAAGTGAGATTACCTTCACAAATAACACCTTCCTCTTCAGATTCTTTTAAAGGCATCAGCAAACCCCCTACACCTGCTCCCACCACACCCACACTACAAGACTATTGCTGAGCAGAGAAGGACACACTGCCCTCTCCTTTCTCACAGCCATGAGCTCCTCTGTACAGAAAAACTTACGAATTTCCCCTTATTGACTTCATCTGTCCGCTCCTGCCTGAAAAAACAAAAATTTCTGCTACAGAAATTGCACTATGGACTGTACAGACCTTCCCCCAACACAGCCAAGCACAGCAGGTCCTCTTACTATTTCAAAAAAGGGATGTTAAACTCAAGTCTACTAAACGTAGCCAGACGCCCTTGTGGTTGTCCTTCACCTGGCAGTTAATTAAGTCAACAATGGTGATTCAATCAAGATTAATAGACTGAATCTGTGGTAGTGGTGCAGCTGAAATTATTTCCTACACCTGGCCATTGAATCCTGATGGGAACCCTGGCTGAGACCAATTAGGAATGCTGTGCCTCTGGAGCATCCACATGCTCATCAATCATGTGGCGTCCAGGGCCCTTTTTACCACACCATGATTCTGCAGGTTTGGAATGAAGCCCATGAGTTGTTTTTGTAAACAGTTCTCAGTTAATGATGCTCCTTTCTCACTGGTCTAATTGTCAGTAGCAGGAAGCTTAATTAAACAGACACAGCCAGCATGTTCCCCTTATGCAAATATATCCTCTGAAGAAAAGATATGCACTGTTGTTTCCGCATGAAGACCACTAGTCACCATCCTGAAATGCCACATTTTTGGTGGACCCTAAACTTCACAAAATATTGGAGATGGCAATTTTGTCAAAGAAAGTGCTTTTGGACAACCATCATGCCTAACTTCAGTAATGCAAAGCTTTCTGAACATGAACTGTATGAACGCAGGATGTTAGAGTGCACTCAACTGACATCTGGAATGTTCTGAATTAATCAGCACAAAGCACTTAGAGGTGGGTACTAATTCTCTTGTAATTCTCATGGTAGGCTTCATGTTTTATTTACTATGCTGTCATTGGTATGCATAAAGTAAATTGAATAAAAGGTAAATGTGAATGTGAAGATACAGTAATAAGGATACAATTCAGTGACTTCTCAAAATGTATTTCTTACTTGGCATAATATTTATATATACTTCTGTGGTACAATATGGTGTTTTGATTTCCTGTGTATTAGTAAGGAATATTCCTAGTCATTTGCATATCTCTCACCTTAAATTTACCATTTCTACATTTACTATGGTTTGCTTTGTGCATTATTATATGTTCTAGTGGGGCATGCTATGATATCTTCATATATGTACAAAGAATGATGTGCTCCCCACTACTTCCTTTCCATCCCCAACTTCCTTCCCTATTGCCCAGCCTCCACAATTCTGGTGCATTATCAATTTTCATGAAGTCAGTTTCATTTTGATATGCTTATATACATATAGCATAATTTTTCTTCCCATATCCCTCCCTCATTTCTTATGCATTAAACCCTATCTCTTCTCTAGTGATCTCCCTTCTTTTGTGTGAGATTCCCCCATTTTATTTCCTTTCTTCACTTTCGATTCTACATGAGAAACAACACTCTACTATCTAGTATATAAACAATTATCTGCCAAAAATTGCAGAAAGGCATTTAGAACTTTTTAAAATCAGCAGAGGCATCCAAGATAAACATATGAAAAGATAGTTTTCATATAAACCAGAAATTAATTCACTGAGAAAGAAATCAGGGAAACAATATTCACATTCATAAGAGTACCAAGAGACATTCATATTTACACCAAAACTATATTACATCAAAATAATTTGGCATCCCTCTTTACCTCAGTTAGAGTGATGACAATATGCAATTAAAAGATACAAAATGATGATGAAAATGTGGAGAAAAAGGACATTTACATTAATGCCTTTGTGAAAACTAAAAGAGACTGATATGATTTTGCATGTTTGCAGATGATAACAGCAACAAGAAGATCCATGTAGAACAGGGAAGTGCAGTGTTACATTTCCACAGTTCAGCCCAGCCCATCCTCCTAAAATCAGCATAGTAAAATTAGGAAAACCTTTCCAGTCATTTCTTGTTCTTCAGGATAGACAGAGAATATTTGGATAATGTGTGTGCACTCTCGACCTTCTGGGAGGTTTTCTAAAGACTTTTGCCCTGACTTGGCATGCTTAAGGGAAAAGTGGTATAGTTGAATGATGGATTTGGTCAGCTGAAACAGAAGATAAGTGATTCTTACAGCAACAAAGACAGAGGCAGTGGAGAAGTTTATGTAACCTTAAGAAAAAACAATGCAACCATTTTCAAATGGAAAAATACAAACAAAATCCAGGAAGACACATCCTGAAAACAGATTTAAGAGGCACAAAAAATCTCCTGCATGGCTGACTGATGTATATCTTGCCTGTATGAAGCAGATCCCTAGACTATTGTTCTAAAGAGTAACACTTTGTTATTTATCTTTTCATTGACAAGTAAACACACATGTATTTTCTGGGTATGGATTAATTTTCTTGGTGAAGACTCTTCAAATCCATCTCCTTGGCAGTTTACAAGAAGGGAACATATTGTGAATTATAGTATAATACATTTATTAAACTTACTCTTATTTCAAGAGAGCATTTTGTGCCTTCTGTCCAAAAATCTCCCAAACCCTTTGGATTCTGGTAATTACCATTGCAGTCTACTTCTATAAGGCTGTTTTTTTTTTTCTTTCCACCTAAACATGAGATCATGTAGTATTTATTTGTGCTTGGCCCATTTTAATAAATATTGTGTGTTCGAAGTTTGCACATGGTTTGAGAAACGAAAGGATTTTCTTAGTGATTTCAAAACATAACATTAATACATAGGTGTGTGTTTGTGCATGTGTGTTTCCAAAGTACTCCTTGAAGGTTGGGATCACTTTTGACACTCCTGTACATGTTGATACTTTGACCTCCATATTTTCCAGATCATCTCATGGCATCTAGAATGGTGAATCCATTCCAAAATATTTTCTATTTCTTTCACCCACTTCTACCAGAAGAATCACTATCTATGATATCAAGTGTTTTATGAAATGCAGTTTTTAGATAATAATGATTAAAAGTCATCATTGCTCCTGGATCTGTGAGTGCAAAATTAATGTGTCAGCAGGTATGAAAACAACATGTACTTCATGACACACCTCCTTAACCACCCAAGGGACAACAGGTGCATCACCAATGAGAAATAATACTGTCAAAAGAATATTTTTTTCTGAGAATAAGACTTCAAATATGCTATAGCAAATAATCAGTCAAGCATGTTATAAACAGGCAGAGTAGCCTTGATAACAGAGTAAATGATTATTGCCTTCAACTTAAAATCACCAGCTGCATTAATCCCACATGAGAGATTCCATATGTCCTTTATAATTTAAATTCAGGCATTGACTTCCTTTTCCTACCTATGATTGTTCTACATGACTTTTCCACCAAAATAAGGCAGTTTTGTTTTCCCTGAAAATCTGTCATTTACTATAGTCAGTTTAATCAATCATCAATAATAAATCAATCATATATCACAAATAAATCAATGAAAAACTGTGGTGCATATACACAATGGACTATTACTGAGCCTTAAGGGAGAATAAAATTATGGCATTTGCAGATAAATGGATGGAGTAGGAGAATATCATGGTAAGTGAATTAAGCCCATTCTAAAAAACCATAGGCCAAATGTTTTTTCGGATATGTGGATGCTGATACATAATGAGGTTGGGGGATAGCAAGGGAAGAATGAAGGAATTTTGGATTGGGCAACAGGGAGTGAGGGGAAGGGGTATGGGTTTGGAAAGACAGTGAAATGATATGGACATCATTCCCCTAGGTACATGAATGATTGCACAAATCATATGACTCTACATCATGTACAACTAGGGAAATGAAAATTTATGCTCCAATGAATTGAAATGCATTCTGCAGTCATGCATAATTAATTAGAACAAATAAAAATAAGAAAATTGAAAAACAGATTCATTAATTTTAAAATTTTTTGAATACCAGCATTGACTTCATTTTCCCAGCTATGGTTGCTCTACAATGCCTATTACACCAAAATAAGGCAAATTCATTTTCATTGGAAATCTGTCATTTAGTGTAGCCATTTTGATCAATCATCTTAGCTGATCTCCTGGATAATCTGTTAGAGACTCTGCATTGCCACATGCTGCTTTCAAATGTATGTCCTCTTCTTGGAGAATTAGCTGCTAAATTCAAGCATTTCTTAAGCAGCTTCCTCAGCTTTTGTTGTCCTTCAAATTTAGAGAATTAGGATCTGGATCTGGATTTGCCTTTGCCTTGAGGGAATGCTGTGTCTGGTATGATCTTCTATTAAGGCCTCCAAAATTTTCTTCTATGTAGGAAGAACTTGGTTTCCATTTCTTACCACTTGGGGGTTTACAAGTGTAGCATTTTCAATTTCCTCCACGAACTTCATTTGCTTTCACAACATGGCTACTTCTTTTGCATATGGGAACCATTTGATACGCTATCTTGACTTTGGACTTGAGTTTCTGAAAAAAGTAAGAATTTTATAGATTTCAGTTAAAGTGAGAAATATGAGGTACTAATTTTTCCCTTAAAAATTTGGTAGCCATTGCAGGGTTATTAATTGATCTAATTGAAACATAGTGTGTTTGGGAATAGAGGGGCCCAAGAAAAATGAGAGAGTGGGAAGCAGCATGTTGGTGGGGCATTCAGAATATATATAACATTTCCATTTTTTTAAATGTGATTGGATTAAATGCATTTAAAATCAAATATTTTAATTTGGTTATGCAGAAGTGATTCATTTCCAATTAAAATGCAGAAATTGGATAAAGGAATTTTACAAAAAGAAAATTGTGGGAGGATGCACTGTGGGATGACAGGTGTTGGAGGGCTTCCTGGGGGCTGATGGAGGAGGAAGAGGGAATGTTGGTGTTTAAGGGCAAACGAGGAAGCTGGTGTAGGATGTTGAAATGTTAGATGTTTGGTATTCATGGTATTACTATTGGAGCATTCAGTGTTATACTTTAGGGGCAAAGATAATATAAGGTGCTTCCCAAACGCAGATCTGATTTTCTTTTGCCTCTGCTAAAATGTAAAGTAAATACAAGTGCTGCTTGCCACTGCATAGTTTGAATAAAGTACACACTGTTCAGCAAGCATCATATCCAATTAATGGGGACTCTGCAAAAATTGTAACAAAATAATTAATATTTTACTATAATTTCTTCTGTTTAAAAATGGAATTTCATTCCAGAAATTCCTGTCCTCGTTCACCTCATTCTAATCTCAACTCTCTTCAGATACGGCTTCCCAGCTAAACATGTGCAAAAACAGGTGGGCTGCTAGTGGGCCGTGGTTTGCCAATTTTGAGTATTGCCAGGTGCTGTGAACAACCTAGGGTATAGAAAGGCCAAACCAGTACCATAAAGCCAAGATGTAGGCAGTGTGCTGGGAATGGTTGTCTTTAGACCCTTCTCTGAGCTCCACCTGAGTAATTGCTGGATCACACCCAGATGCTGGAAATGAGGGTATAGTAATAAATAGCTTGAATTTTAAATCTTGAAAATAAAAAAAGAAAATTGCATCCAAGTAGAACCTCTCTGAAATGGACTCCATGTATATGTAATGATACTGTCACAGAACATTGTGGCAATGGAAAGAGACAGAGGCACTTTTAGGTGGAGGATAGCAAGGTTTACTCAGCACCAGTGCAGGCTCAGTCAATTCTTCTCCAAAGGCTGAGCCTAGCATTTTGTTCTCAGTATCTTTTATGTAGTACATATTTCCAGGTTCTAAGACTTTCCCATGCAAGTAGCCAAGATTCATTCCCCTTTTCCCAGGCAGGGCTGGATCCTGCCACAGCTACTGAATAATCAAGATTGCAGAAGCAGAAACTAGCAGGCTGTAGATGTTAACAGAGATAACAAGGAAAAGGAAACATCCTAAGACAGATCACTGCTTCATACAAACAGATTGAAAGAGAAGAGACAGAAAAAGTTATCACATCCCAAACTAAAAGAAAAACTGTGGAAGCTACCATTATATGATACAAAACACCCATAAAGAGAGAAACTGCCAGAATGAAACAGAAACTCAGTATGAGAATAATTTCCATTCGCTAGGAAGCTATAAGAATTATAAAACTATGTGCAGTTTATCTTAGGGTTGCCAATATATGAAGAAAACATTGGTAAAACTGAATGAAATCCAGAGACATCACCACAGTCAGACTAGGAAATTTCACTATCCACTTTCAATAATGGAGAAAAAAATCACAAACATTAAGCAAACAAGGTTATGAACCAAACCATAAAACCATTAAGCCTAAGAAGCATACACAGGATGCTTCACAAAGTAATAGCAAAATTTACAATCTTCTTAACTGATCAAGGATCTATATCTCAAGAAGGGAATCTAGAACAGATCTATTCTAGATCACATCTTAGAGCATGTAAAGTCTTGAGAACACAGAAAATTATAAGGTCTTTTATTTTCTTTACTCAACAAAATGAAATCTTAATAGCAGAGGTAAAATCAGAAAGTACAAATTATGGCATGGAAATTAAATAAGATATGCTAAATGTGCTCCCATTTAAGGACTGGAAGAGAATATGAAAAGGATGCTCACATTATCTGAAAACACCAACAATCCTTATCAAAACTCTAATAGCATTTGTTGCAGAAATAGAGAAAGCAACATAAAAATCATGGTGTCTCAAAGGAACACAATGAGATCAGCAGTTTTCAAAAGAGGATCAGAGATGGAGGCATCACAGTTCCAGATTCAAAACATTAACACTACCACAATCAAAACTATTTAGTACTGGGAGAAAAGCAGACAAATATAAAAAGAGTAAAGAGCAGAGACATAAACACTCATATATACAGTGAAAGAACGGATATTTGCATACACATTGTAGGGAAATAAAGGAAGGGAAGGGAAGGGAGGAAAGGGAAGAGATCTCCAACACAGGCCAGTATGCAATAATCTTTTGTTCTTCATCCTTCTTCTCTATTCTCCTGTTACATATGATTTTAGCCTTTTATACCCCTACAGACAAAGGTCTGCTCATTCCCTTACCACATTTATTGATTGGGTTCTTTATATTCTTGGGGTTTTTGAGTTCTTTATAGATTCTTTATATATTCTGGAAATTAGTGCTCTATCTGAATTGTGTGTAGCAAATACTTTCTCCCACTCTGTAGGCTCTTTCATCATATTGCTGATTGTTTCCTTTGCTGAGAAAAAGCTTTTTAGTTTGAATTTGTCCCAATTATTGATTCCTGCTATTATTTTTTATGCTTTTATTTCTTGTGTCATGTTAAAGAAGTCCGGTCCTAAGCTGACACAATGAAGATTTGGACATACTTTTTATTCTGTTAGGTGCAGGGTCTGTGGTCTAATACCTAGCTCTTTGATCCATTTTGCCTTGAGTTTTATGCATGGTGAGAGAGAGAGAGTTTCAGTTTCAATTTGCTGCAAATGGATTTCCAATCTTCTAAGCACCATTTGATGAAGAGGCTATCTTTTCTCTATTGTATGCTTTTGGCACCTTTGTCTAGTATGAGAAAACTCTATTTATGTGGATTTGCCTCTGTGTCCTCTATTCTGTACCATTGATCTACCTGTTTATTTTGGTGTCAATACCATGCCGCTTTTGTTGCTGTTGCTCTAGAGCATAGTTGAAGCTCTGGTATCTGCAACTGTGAATCCCCCTGCTTCACTCTTCCTGCTAAGGATTGCTTTAGCTATTCTGCGTCTCTTATTCCTCCAAATGAATTTCGTGATCACTTGCTCTATTTCTATGAGGTCTGTCATTGGGATTTTAATTGGAATTTCATTGAATTTGTATAGCAGTTTTGGTAGTATGGCCATTTTGACAATATTAATTCTTCCTATCCAAGAACATGGGGGATCTTCCTATATTCTAAGGTTTTCTTTAATTTCTTTATTTAGTGTTCTGTAGTTCTCATTGTAGAGGTCTTTTGCCTCTTTTGATAGATTGATTCCCAAGTATTTCATTGTTTTTGAGGCTATTGTAAATGGGGTAGTTTTCCTAATTTCTCCTTCAGAGGATTCAGCCCTTACAAGTAAAAGTGCATTAGATTAATGAGCATCGATTTTATATCCTGCTACTTCACTGAATTTATTTATGAGTTCCAGTAGTTTCTTGTGGAACTTTTCAGTTCCTCTAAATATAGAATCATGTCATATCAAATAGGGATAGTTTGAGCTCTTCTTTTCCTATTTGTATCCTTTCAATTTCTTTGGTCTACCTAATTGCTCTGACTAGAGTTTCAAGGATGATGTTGAATAGAAGTGGTGAAAGAAGACATCCCTGCCTTATTTCAGGTTTCAGGGGTTGGATTTCAATTTTTCTCCATTGAGAATGGTGTTGGCTATAGGCTTATCATAGAAAGCCTTTACAATGTTAAGGAACATTCCTACTATCCCTATTTTTCTAGTGCTTTGAGAATAAAGGGGTGCTGTATTTTATCAAATGATTTTTCTGCATCTGATGAAATAATCATGTGGTTCTTAAATTTAAGTCTGTTGATGTGGTGGATTACATTTATTGATTTATGAATGTTGAACCAACCTTGCATCACTGGAATGAAACCCAATTGATAATGGTGCATTACCATTTAAATATATTTTATATGCAATTTGCTACAATTTTGATAAGAATTTTTGCATCTATGTTCATTAGGGATATTGGTTTGAAATTTTTCTTTCCTCGATGTGTCTTTGTCTGGTATCAGGGTGATATTAGCTTCATAGAATGTCTGTGGAAGGGGTCCCTCCTCTATTTCATTGAATACTCTGAGGAGTACTGGAATGAGCTCCTCTTTGAGAAGGTCTTGTAGATCTCAGCTGAGCATCCATCTAGTCTTGGACTGTTCTCTGTTGGTAGGCTTTTGATGACTTCTTCTATTTCATTGCTTGAAATTGGTCTATTTAAATTGTGTATGTCCTCCAGATTCAGTGTAGGTGGCTCATATGTCTCTAGAAACCTATTAATGTCTTCAAGATTTTCTATTTTGTTGGAGTATTGATTTTCAAAATAGCTTTTAGTTGTGTTTTGTATTTCAATAGTGTCTGTTGTGATATTTCCTTTTTCGTCACATATTTGAGTAATTCCAGTTTTCTCTCTCCTTTTCTTTGTTAATGTGGCTATGGGTTTATCAATTTTCTTTACTTTTTTAAAGAACCAACCTTTTGTCCTCTCATTTTTTGAATAGTTTCTTTTGTTTTGATTTCATTGATTTCTGCTCTGATTTTAATTATTTCCTGTTTTCTACTACTTTTGGTGATGATCTGTTCTTCTTTTTCTAGGACTTTGAGCTGTAATGTGAGGTCATTTATTTGTTCACTTTTCATTCTTTTATTGAATGTGCTCCATGCAATTAAATTTCCTCTTGGTACTGGTTTCATAGTGTCCAAGAGATGTTGATATGGTGTATCTTTTTTCTTGTTCACCTCTAAGAATTGTTTTATTCCCCCCTGATGTCTTCTGTAATCCATGCATCATTCAGCAGCATATTATTTAATTTCCAGGTGTTGGAGTTGTCTGTGTTTTTTATTTTGTCATTGATTTCTTATTTCATTCCATTATGATCTGATACAATGCAAAATAGTATCTCTTTCTTTCTGTATTTGCTAAGTGTAGCTATGTGACTAACATATGGTCTATTTTAGAGAAGGATCCATGAGCTGCTGAGAAGAAAGTGTATTCACTTATTGATAGATGGAATATTCTTATATGTCTGATAAGTCTAAATTAGCGATTGTGCTTTTGAGTTCTATGGTTTCATTGTTCAGTTTTTGTTTAGAAGATCTGTCCAATGTTGAATCAGGTGTGTTAAAGTCTTCTAGTATTATTGTGTTGTGGTCTATTTGGTTCCTGGAATTGAGAAGGATTTGTTTGATGTACATGGGTGTGACATTGTTTGGGGCAAAGATATCTATGACTGTTATGTCTTGCTGAATTATAATTCCCTTAAGAAGTATGAAATGTCCTTCCTTGTCCCTTCGAACTAATTTTGGCTTGAAGTCCACTTTATCTGATATGAGCATGAAACCCGTGCATGGTATGTTTTCTCCCATCCTTTCACCTTCAGTCTGTGAATATCTTTCTCTATGAGATGCGTTTCTTGAAGGCAGCATGTTGTTGGGTCTTTCTCTTGAATCCAACCTGCCAGACTGTCTTTTGATTGATGAGTTTAGGCCATTAAAATTCAGGGTTATTATTGAGATGTGACTTGTATTCCTGGTTATTTTGGCTTATTTTTGGTTTTTAACTTGATTTGGTTTCTCCTTTATTTGGCTATTCCTTTAGGGTAGTTCCTCGGTATGCTGACTTACCTTGTTTTTCATTTCTTCCTCATGGAATATTTTGTTGAGAATGTTTTGTAGTGCTGGTTTTCTCTTTGTATATTCTTTGAACTTTTGTTTATCATGGAAGGATTTTATTTCATCTTCCAATCTGAAGGTAAGTTTTGCTGGGTATAAGATTCTTGGTTGTTTCAGAGCTTGAAATGTGTTGTTCCAGGACCTTCTTGCTTTTAGATTTTATGTTGAGAAATCTGATGAAAACCATATTGGTTTCCCCCTGAATATAATCTGATTTTTTTTCTCTCACAGTCTTTATAATTATATCTTTATTTTGTACATTAGGTACTTTCATTATAATGTACCTTGGTGTGGATTTGTTGTAATTTTGTGTGTTGGTGTCCTGTAAGCATCTTGTATTTGATTTTTCCATTTCACTCTTCATATTTGAGAAATTTTCTGATATTATTTCACTGAATAGATTATTCATTCCTTTGCTTTGTATCTCTGTGCCTTCCTCAATCTCAATAATTCATAAATTTGGTCTTTTCATGATGTCCCATAATTCCTGTAGGTTCCATTCATGAATTCTTACCATCTTCTGCTTGATCAAATTTGTTTTCAAGATTAAATATGTTCTCTTCAATTTCTGATGTTCTGTCTTCCAGGTGATCTACCTGTTGGTTATGCTTTCTATTGAGTTTTCAGTTTGGTTTATTTTCTTCATTTCTCGGATTTTTTTTTCAGAATCTCTATCTCTTTCTTGAAATAATCTTTTCTTCCTGCCTTTGTTCATTTAACTTTTAATTAGTGTGATCATTCATTGCCTGCTTTTGCTCCCTTAAGTCATCATTTGTTTCTCTCATCATGTTAATTATGTGCATTCTGAACTCCATTTCTGACATTTCTTCTGCCCTGCTGTCATTGGATTCTGTTGATGTAGCATCTAGGTTTTTTGGGACATTTTCTTTCCTTGTTTTCTCTTGAAATTCATGTATCTTCCCCTCTATCAGTGAGCATCTGGGGTATTACATTTCCCCCCTATAGATTTATTGTGTATGTGCAGGTTTCCAATATCTCACATGGGTGCTTTGGACTGGCCTCCCAGGCATGAAATCTCACATGTCTGTGCTGGGATGAGCCTGATGTCTGTCTCTAGGCCCTTCACCTCAACCTGGTGGTCTCATAGGGCTCTGCTGGGCTGGGCAGGACCTAGGCTTCTGAGCTGGCCTCTCCCAGGAGAAAGACTCATGTGGGTGCTCTGGGCTGGCTTCCCAGGTGTGGAAGACTGGAGGGGGTTCCCTGGGCTGGCCTCCCAGGTGCAGAAGACTCACGTAGGTGCTCTGGGCTGGCTTCCCAGGTGTGGAAGACTGGAGGGGGTTCCCTGGGCTGGCCTCCCAGGTGCAGAAGACTCATGTAGGTGCTCTCGGGTGGACTCCCAGGTGCAGAAGTCTCACACATCTGTGTTAGGCTGAGCCTGATGTCTGTCTCAACATTGTTTCTTATATTTGTTGATAGGCTGTATTTCTTCTATGAAATTTCTGTTCAGTTCCTCAGACCATTTACTGATTGAGTTATATTTTTGGGGTATTACACTCTTTAATTCTTTATATATTCTGGAGATTAATGGTGCATGTGAGGTGCATGATATTAAACCTCTATATCTTGCCCTGCACAAAAATCAACTCAAAGTGGACCAGAGACTTCAGCACTATACCCAGACTCTGCACCTAATAGAAGAAAATGTAGGCCCACATCTTCACTATGTTGGATGAGTATCTCACTTCCTTAACAAGACTCCTAAAGCACAAGAAGTAAAATCAAGAATTAATAAATGGATGGATTCAATCTAAAAAGCGTCTTCTCAGTAAAGAATACAAACAATAATGTGAAGTGAGAACTACAGAAAAGGAATATGTCTTTACCACATGCACCTATTTCTAGTTTTTAATTTGAATTATTCTTTTTCCTTTGATTGGCTTTCTTCTGAGGTAGTTCCTCCATTTGCTGGTTTTCCTTTTTTTTTTTTTTTTACTTCTTCATTAAGTATATTATTGAGTAGGTTTTGTAGTGCAGTCTTTCTAGTGGTGAATTTTTTTAGTTTTCTTTATTGTCAAAGTTTTTATTCCATCTTCAATACTGAAGATTAATTATGTTGGGTATTGTATTCTTGCATGCCATCCATTTCTCTTTTAGAGTTTCGTATATATTATACCAAGACTTTCTAGTTTTGAGGGTCTTTGTTGAGAAACCAGATGAAATCCAGATTGGTTTCCCTCTACATGTAACTTCTCCATTTTCTTTTACATCCTTTAAAATTCAATTCATATTCTGTATGTTAGGCATATCATGATAATGTGCCTCGCTGTAGTTCTGCTTTAATTTTATATATCTGTGGTCCTGTATTATATTTTCCATTTCATTCTCTCGGATGGGAAATTAGTTGGTTTATCTTTTATGTTTCTTGCATGTGGAGTTATTTATCACATCAGGGCATCTCTGATACAGTCCTTAGAAGCTCATTCTAATCTTTGATGTGGCCAGATACCTACTATATTTCTGGTGACTCAGTAAAGTTGTGTCCAATTGTCTATGCATCTGCAGCCATATTACCACTTGTTAGGGGGTGTGCCTTGTTTGTCCACCCGAATTAAATTTCTGTGTTCAGCACTGTGAAATTCAGTGTGGAATCCCCTGTATTTTGGAATGTGTGGGTTGATGCCGTGTAGGTTATATGTATAACATTATGTAACCAAATTTTCTCCATTTCAATTTCAAGTAATTTCCTGTACTTTCCATCTTCCACTCCCTGATCCCCATTCTCTACACTTTCAGTCTTTCTTTAAATAATTAACTTGATTTTTATTTATTCATGCATTATATTCGTGTATAAAATTGGAATACATCATGATATGTTCGTGCATGCACATAACTTGATTTGAGCAACTTCATTTCGTTGTGTGTCTGTTCTTGTTTGAATTGAGTTCTTGAATTATAAAGTCTAGTTCCTTCCTAATTAAGACTTTATTAATCTTTATTTCTAATTGCATTCTTCCACATGAAAATTACTGTTTCCTTCTATTTGTAGCCTTTTTGTCTTAGTTGATAGTTTGCTTGCCTGTTTTATTGTTGTCTTTGTCTGTTTAGCTCTATTACCATCCCTGAGATGTTTATTTTGAATTCTTTAGAAATTTCATCCATCAGGTTTCTTTAGAAATTAATTCTGGACTTTTATTTAGCCACTTGTATTGGACCATATTGGCCTTACTCTTTGAATGTTTTGTCAACTCTTGGTGAGAATGAGGCATTTTAAAAAACCCACCTGGAATTTATGTCAAGTATTCAACCATGGAGTTTTTCCTTGAAAATTAACAGAATAATATGATAGAAACAAGGAAAGCCAGAACTTAGTTTACCAACTTGGAATGAAGCAAGAATGTTCAAAAGATATGTGCACTCCCTTCCTTATTGAGTGATTATTCACAATATGAAAGACAAGAAATTTACCCATGTCCATCTAGGATGAACTGATAAACAGAATATACACATACGTACCCATGTGCGTGCGCACACACACACACGCACACACACATATACATATACACAAAAGCACATACAATGAAAGGCTATGCTCTCCTTAAGACGGGAATCCTATCATCTATGGTAACATGAACAAACTTGAAGGACATAGATTTAGTGAAGAAAACTTGGTAGGAAGAGGGAGATATCATACGATCTCACTTTTAAATGGAAAACAAAACAATGATCTCATGTACATAAAGAACATGTTAGCCACAAGGACTGATGGGTTTGTGACTTTGGGTGACTTGTCACAAAGGATGAAAAATGTCAGCATGAAACTAAGAATAAAATGAAGAAATTTGTTTTACCACAATTAGCATTATGTTTTCTTCTAGAAAAATACAAAGAGAAGGAATTTGAAGCACTCTCACCACAAAAATGCTATGCTAACATTGTGATGGAATATGTATGATAATCAAATAGATTCTTTACTGCACAATATATTTTTGCCTTAAAATCTCATTCTACGTGTGAAAAATGTGCATAGTCTTATGTGTCAATTGAAAATCAAAAAAGTAACCAAAGAGCCACCTGTAATAATCTAGAAAATTTCTTCATCCACAGAAACAAAATAACAAGCTGTCATGCTAGAGGCTTTTGGAACTTATCATACCAATGCTCAGAATGTCTCTTCACTCTATCTATGTCTTTATTTTTTCATTTCCATAGGAAAATATACATAACTTTGTCCTATTGTAGCAAATTGTGAATCTCAGATGGCTTCGTATCTTGCAAGCATGAAGAATGAAATCTACACTCAGAAGGGGTGAGAGTATAGTAACGGGATGTGGATGAGAGATGGGAAGAAGGAAGGAAAGCAAAAACGAAAAGCTCCCAAGTTGGAAATGATCTGAGGAGAGGATTTTAATGGGTATCTGTTATCTAGATGTTATAATAGGCTTGATATGTCTCTATAGTTATTGATTAGGTATAGCATTCATACAGGGGTCAATCAATTCTAATTTTTCTCCATCATCAAGGAGACATAAAAGTGATTTCTGATTCTTATTGACAAAAGGTTAAAAGTCAGAGTCTGTTGACTCAAGAGAATTTACATTTGGGAGTTGCTCATGGGTAGGAACTGGAAAGAGACTGTCCTTCTGGTTACCACAAGATGGGTGCAGAGGCTTGATTTTCCAGTCATCTCTTCCTTTATTCCTTCTCTGAGACCTTTTCATGGCTGCCTATTTGAGGTTTACATTTCCTGAAATGTAATGGAGTCATTGTGGCTGCATCATCTTCTTCAATAGGGACTTTTCTGCTCTAAGAATCAGTTGTCTCAGGTCTTATCTGACTTAACACACTTACTAAAATATACCCATTATTCTTTGGTACATGAGATCAGGGAAAAAGTTTGCAGAAAGCAACCAATTAAGCAAGAATTTAGACCCATTTTCCAGAGTTATGTCTCTTCTAAGGAACAACACAGGTGTGGGGCACCTCTCCTATTTGTGCCAGGCTAATTTTAGGAGGAGAGGCTGTGATAGGTAAATGGAAACAATTCTTCTTCACAATTCTATGGCTCTTGTAAGCACTGAGATCAACTGCAGCCTGGAAAACTAAATGTCTTGAGTTTCCACAAAGGCAATTTTAAAATATGTGTATTCACCCGAATATAGTAAGGAGGGTAAATTCTAACTTTGATTTCTTTCACTTATGTCTTTCTGTAAACTCCTGGATGGTTACCAGAAGAGAATACACAAGATTTATTCCAAAAAGAGAGAAATAGAAGATATGAGAAGAGGATTCTTGATAATTTGCAATTCAGTAAAGATGGCATAATGGATGAGTGTGAAGGGGAGAAGGAATACTGTTATGGACCTATCAACTCTCCGGGAGCTGCCTCTGACAGGACTGGGATAGAAAATGAACAGCAAGCATGGCCCCAAAGAAATAGCTTTGTGACAGGAATTAATGTGGATTTGGGTGTTTCCTGGTGTAAAAATGTACATCCACTTTGGATCCATTTCTTTACTCAGAATGACAATTTAGAAAATCAGCCAAGCAGTGTAGATCATAATGCAAAGGATAATCTGAGTCATTGTGAATATGGGATTAGCTTCAAGTGCCATTCAAATATTTCTGAAGATAACAAATTTCAAAACACAGATAATCTCAATGTGATTTCAGTGGTAGTTCCATTACCAAATGTCTATTATTCCCCCACAAATACGTCCTTCAGCCTTTTTCAAAGGTTTGCAGTTTAGATAAAAATCAGATGGTGTCAACACAGCATTGTTTAAAAAATGTGAGCACATTGGAAATCGTGAAAAAATTTACACACGTGGTTCTAGCTGATGGATCTAACCTAAGAAAATTTGAGGATATCTTTGTTAGACAGGGAACTCCTCAACACATGGAATCATGGGAAAACTCTAACCATGTATCAGATCCACCTGAACTTCAGGCATCTCATTTTACAGAGAATTATGGCAAGTGGGGAAAATGTGAAAAAGTCATTGATCAATGTTCAAAACTTCTTACCCATCCAAATACACAGATTAAAGAGAGGGCCAATGAATGTAAGAAATATGGCTTACTGTTTAGTCTGAACTCGGTGTGTAGGCAGCATGAGAAAATTAATAATAGCGATATGTCCAGCAGTAATAGAGGTGACATATACAGGAATATCTCTGATGACTCATCACCAAAAAAAAAAACTGGACATAATACAATATGCACTGAAGAAGAGCCATGGAAAATCATGGAATGTGATCAATCATTTACTCTATATTCAAATCTTGAACAACAGCAGAGAATGCATAATGGAAAGAAACACCATAAAGTTGAAGATTGTGAAAAATCCTTTACTAGTTCCTCATATCTTCTGGTGCACAATTGATGCTGGAGAGAAGCCCTACAAAGGTAATCAGTGTCAGAAGACCTTCATTTCTTCCTCAGGACATCTTTGGCATAAAAGAAACCACACTAGAGAGAAACCACACAAATGTAAAGAGTGTGGAAAAGCCTTCATTTATTCCTCAGGACTTCTTAAGCATAAGAGAATCCATACTAGAGAGAAACCCTACAAATGTAAAGAGTGTGGTAAAGCCTTCATTTTTCCCTCAGGACTTCTTAAGCATAAGAGAATCCATACTGGAGAGAAACCCTACAAATGTAGAGTGTGGTAAAGCCTTCATTTTTCCCTCAGGACTTCTTAAGCATAAGAGAATCCATACTGGAGAGAAACCCTACAAATGTAAAGAGTGTGGAAAAGTCTTCACTGATTCCTCAAAACTTTATGTGCATCATAGAATACATACAGGAGAGAGACCTTACAAATGTGAACATTGCGGAAAGGCCCTTATTCATTCCTCATATCTTGTTATTCATCAGAGAATCCATACTGGAGAGAAAACTTACAAATGTAAAGAGTGTGGCAAAGCCTTTATTTCTTCCTCAAAACTTCTGAGGCATCATAGAAGCCATGCTAGAGGAAAAACCTACAAAAGTGAACATTGTTAAAGGGTTTTACAAGTTTCTAACATATTTTTCTGCATCAAATAATCCTACTGGAGAGAAACCTTACAAATGTGAATATTGTGGAAAGGCCTTTACTCATTCCTCACTTCTTGTTGGGCATCAGAGGATCCATACTGAAGTGAATCACTACAAAGCTGAAGAGTGAGGCAAAATATCTCACCTCACATCTCACATGAGGGATCAGTAAAGATTGTGTACTGAAAATGATCCTGAAATTGCAAATAATGCAAAAAATCCTTTAATCAGTGATCACATCTTGTTTGACATCAGTCAGTATATACTATGGAGAAAATTTGTCAATAAAGATTGTGGGAGAGAAGACTGTTATTGTTCCCATTTCACACAATGTCACAGAAATCGTACAAGACATCTCTATAAAGGAAATGCAGGTGGAACAGTTCTTGTGAAATATCCACAGTAGAGATTGCCAGTAGGTTCATAGGGAAAATAACTTTCTACATAGAATAATGTGTGTTTCTATTTCATCAAGCAGAAAATGTCAACATAGAAGGAAAGTCTCATGCCAGAAATGACTAAGGCACTGAAAATTTCATACTTCTTGCTAATCTAGAGTAATATAGAAAAGAAAGAAAAGTCATAATAACTGCATGACTTTGTTTCAGAGTAACAAAGACAATGTTCATGTTTGTATAATTATATCAAATAGATACTTTTGTCTGGGCAATATCTGCTGTTTCAAATTGTATATAGTAGAGATTAATTTCACTCTCAAATCAGTCCTTGCTATATCTTATTTCCTCATACATACATGAAATATCAAGGACAATTTTTTGCATCAGAGGTTGGAGAGGCCATTACATAGCAATGAGGCATCATTAATATGCATTGTCATGACCAATTACGGTAACATGTAAAGAATGCCAAGAACATCCATAGGTGGGCATGCTTTGTGTCTGTGCTATGACATGATGCAGATCACAATGCAGTTTGAATTCAGGGCATCATTCTTCACCATAAAATTGAGAAAAGAAGTTCAGAATATGTGAAATGAAACATTTTACCAATCAATTTTTAAGGAGAAAAGAACTCACTATTGCATGAATATATTGATAAATATTATTTGTGGAGTATATTTGAAGCCTTCAATATTATTTGCAGTAAAATGAATTTGGAAAAAGTTTCACCTGTTGCCATGGAAAATAGAAAATAATTATTGGAAAAGTTATTGATATATTTCAGCTTGACATTTAATAGCATTATATCCTTGTTCTTTAAAAACGGAGAATGCAGAACTACAACATCAATATAGTAGAAAAAAATTAGTGTTTCCTCAGTGCTGGTAATCTGTATTTTCACATGGAATCATGTGGTGGATATTAAAATACTTAATTTAGACTCTATAACTTTTTTAATTAATAAAGTTCAATGTGCTTTAATTTTTAACATCAACTCCAATGAATTAAATACTACTCTGCAAAACATTAAACTTTCCTGACTTATTTCAGTCTATAGGAACAGATCACTTCTGAGGTTTGTGCCCTAATTTCAGAATAATGCAGTGAAGTCCTTTTATCTTTTGGTATTCCCATTTTTTAGACCTCTTAAAATTCAAATGGGAGAGTTTTCTTCACATAAGTTACATTTTTTTTAGTGAGGGTATTATGAGTGTTAAAAATAATATTGAAGTATTATCAGATCCCATATATTTTTCATCTTATATCATATTTATGAAAGTTTACCTAGTATCATTTTGCACATATGTGCTCTTTGGAAAATGTAAAATAGAGATATTTAGTAATATCAAAATACATACAAAAATATATTAAGAAGAGGATGAACTTCAGGAGTGTGACACTGTATATGAATAAATGTGTGTGAGAGTATTCTTGCGTGTGTACAAGTCTAACATCAAAAGGAAAAAACAATACTGGAAAACCAAGGATTTCAGACGATAAGAGACATTTTAGCAGACTATAGACCTCCCAAGTGTTTAAGACAGAGGGCTTCACTACTGTGCAAGGGCTTACTTTCTCCCATACACAATGTCTCAGGGTTCAGAATCTCCACATGTGAATACTATCTTTGTCTGCCTGCATGTTATTGAGTATGAAATAATATATGATTTAACATTCCAGGTCCATGATGTGTTGCTTTTGTGCACAGCTTGAGCATTTGAGAGAATTTTTTATGAATTTTGTTGTTACTCAGGAGAGAAGTTGAAGATGTATGTCTAAAGAGCACACTACAGTAAATATTCTTTAACCAATGCTATTTCATTCTCCCCTCTGAATTCAAGAACACCAAACTAATTCTTCATTGAGATATTGTTTTATAATTTAAAATAACATCATTTGTTAAGAAAATTGATCCTGTCCCTGGAATCTGGAAAGGAACTCAGGTTGCTCCATTGCCTAATTCCCCTGAACCCTCACTCACTCTTTAGTGTCTTGCCTGCTACACATACTCACACCCACTGTCCTTCTCTGCCTCTATTATGGCTTTCATTTCCACACCACTACCCAGCCCACTTTGTCTCACACAGGGATCTCTAGATTTTTCTGGGTGTCTTGAATTTTCCAATGCAATGTTATGCCATTTTCTATGCAACTAGAATATATGCCAACTAGAACGTTGAAGCCATTTATATTGCATAAAAGTAAACTCTGACCATGTAATTAGCACAAGTATGCTGAAGCTGGACCCATGCACCACAGTTCACAGGGCATGCAGTGCCTTGTAGGATGTGTGGCTACAACACCATGGTGGTGCTATTCTTCTTAGGGGATAGATAGGAGTGGCTGAAAGAGAATCTGGGAAACACTTTTGAAATGGGGCAGGGGAGAAAACTGGAAGTGAGTTTCCTTTAATCATTTCAAGATCTTATGGTATACAGGGGTTTTCACATGGGCAAAATAACAGGTGAGACTGAAATTTGGAAACGTGTTCAGTTTCTGGGGATGAGGGAAGTGGAATTCTTGCAGGGTATTCTAGAGGTGTTAATATTTAGTGCAGAGCAGATCCCCTTTGGAGACTGAGACTGCATATTTTTCCAGGCATGTGACAAGACAAGGAGATGTGTGTGGGTTGGGAATAGAAGAGGCACACTTCTGGGCTTTGTTTCAGAGTCAGGACTGTAGACTAGATGTAAGAGATTGAGAAGCCCTCAGGAGGCTATCTTGGGCAGATCGCTAAGCCTGTGCTGTGTTCAACACAGTATCCATTTCCCAGCACCTGGACACAAAGTATAACCCAACTCAGGTTTCATCAACATTTAGGTGGTCTTCTAAGGCAGCAGACCACAGGTGACAGGGACCTCCCTCACTTTGGCTCAGCCTTGACTCTGGTACAGTCCTTTGGTCATGGTGGCATGAATGGCTGGTGGGGGTAGGGGGCAGAGAGAGGAACATTTGTGTTCACAATAGCCACCCACTTTTTAGAACAGAAATGCCCACATGGACTTCATGGTGAAAGCATATTATCCTTTACAGCCCAAGATGACCCTAGTTTTTGTAGTGTTTTAAATCACTGGATTTAAATGGATTTAAATCCACGGATTCTGCACATTGTCAAGGGATTTTTCTGCATCTTTCAAGAAAATTATGTGACTATTGACCTTGACACTATTTATATATTGAATTACATTTTCTGATTTCTGAATGTTGAAATAACCTTACATCTGAGATGAAACCCACTTGACCATGGCACACTGTCCTTTTAACGTGTTTTGTATGCATTTTACCAATACTTTATAAGAACTTTTTTGCATAAGTTCATCAAAGTTTTGGCCTAAAGTTTTTTTTCCTTGATATGTCATCTGGTTTGGTATCAGGGTGGCACTGCCTTCATAGAATGAGTTTGGAGATGTTCCTTTCCTATTATAATTCATGGAATAATTTGAGGAAGATTGGTTTTAGTTCTTCTTTAAAATCTAATACAACTTGTCTAATAATACATCCGGTCCTGGGCTTTTCTTTGCTGGAAATTTTTTGATAGCTTCTTGAATTTCATTACTTCATGTTGATTTAAGTTTTCTATATCCTCATGGTTCAAATTGAATAGATCTCTAGGTATAGGTTCCCATGTGTCTAGAAATTTATCAATATCTTTAAATTTTCTAGCTTATTGTAATATAAATTTCAACATAGGTTCCAATGACTGGGGTGATATCTCCATTGTCATGTTGAATTTTGTTAATGTGTATATTTTCTCTTTTCCTGACAGTTAGGTTTGCCAAGTTTTTATGAATGTTATTTTCAAAAAAAATTCTTTCTTTCATTTATCTTTTCTACTTTTTTATTTTTAACTATCAGCTCTGATACTACTTAACCCATCTCTTCTTCTTTTTTTCTTGTTGATTTGTTCTTGTTTTTCTTGGGCCTTGAGATGTAATGTAAGATGATTCATTTGTGTCACAATGTTCCTTTAACGTATGCACTCAATGCTTTGGACTTTCTTCATAATTTCCCTGAGATTTTGACATGTCATATCACTATTTTCATTTACTTCTAAACATTTTTTATTTCTCCCCTGATTTCTTCTGCTATACACTCATCATTGAAAAGTGTATGATTTAACATCTAAGTGTTAGTTTTGTTCCTGTTTTATCTTATTTTTGATTTCTATTGTCATTCTGTTATGTTCTAATATGATGTAAGGTGTTATGTCTCTTTGTTTGTATTTGCCAACATTTGCTTTGTGACCTAAAATATGGTCTATTTTGGAAAATATTTCATGTGCTGCTGAGAAGAAAGTGAATTCAGGTATTGGATGAAATATTCTTGAAATGTCTGTTGGGCCCCTATTATTAGTTGTATTTGTTGGTTTGTAGTATCTACACTTATTTATTTCTGGGTAGTATATCCAGTGATGAGGAGCTGTATTTATGTTACATGGTATTGTATTATGGTCTGACTTTTACTTTTATGTATGTAGATGCTCTGTATGTGGGGGCATATATATTTGGAATATATTTCATGGCATAATTTCTATAATCAGTAAGATGTTTACTTCTTTCTCTTATGATTAATTTTGTCTTGAAATTCACTGTCTTATATGAGAATTGTTACCCCTATGAAACTTTACAACTGACATTGGAAGGCCATGTCTTCCCATTTTTTTTTAACCTTAATTCAGTCTACAGATTTCTTTTCTTATAAGGTGAGCCTCTGGCAGACAGCATTTTGTTGGATCTTGTTTCAAAATCTAAACTGCCAATGAATATTATTTCATTAAAGACTTTAGACCATTCACATTCAATGTTATTATAAAGAGATTATTTTTATTTCATGCAATGTTGACTTACATCTAATGTTTAATTGGGACTTTATTCTCCTTTAGTTGGCTATTTTTCTATTATAATTTCTCCCTATGTTTGTTTCCATATTTATTTTTTATATTTCATGAAATGTTTTATTGAGTATCTTTTGTAGGGCAGGCTTTCTAGTTATGAATTCCTTTATCTTCTCTTTTTCATTGAAGGTTTTGTTTCATTTTCAATTCTGCTGGTTGTAATCTTTCTAGGTTGACATCCATTTTCTTTCAGAGTTTCATATATATTATTCTGATCCCTCCAGGCTTTTAGGATCTGTGTTGAGAAATCACATGAAATGAAGATTGGTTTTCCTGTAAATGTGGCCAACCATTTTTCTCTTGCAGCTTTTAAAAGACTATCCTATTTCCATATTAGTTATTAGGTATTGCCATTACAATATGTCTTGGAGATGAATTCTTGTGATTTTTTATCTTTGGACACCTAGATACATGTTTTATTTAATTTTCCATTGCATTTTTTAGATTTGAACATTTTTTATGATAGTATTTCATTGAAAAATTGTTCATCCACTTAGCTTATATTGCAGAGCCTTCATCTACCTAATGATTCTAAAATTTGGCCTCTTGTTGGTATCTCAGATTTCCTGAATTGCCTTGCATGCTCTGTCAACATATTTTCTTCATGGTAAACTTCATATTCAAGATGATATAATTTGATGACTCCTAAATTTACCTTCAATGTGGTCTAATGTGTTGTCACTGCTTCCATTTGAATTTTTATTTGCTTTATTGAGTCCTTCATTTCCAGAGTTTCTGTTTGCTTGTTTGGTTTTTTTTTTTTTTTTTCAGAATCTCTATCTCATTAATGAAGTGAATTTCTCTTCCTGTATTTTCTCTCCAGTTTCACTCCTTACATCATCTTCTGGCCCATAGAATATTTTAGCTATGATCTTTCTAAATTCTTGCTCTGAAAATTTCTCCACTGTAATGTTGATGGTGTCAGTTTATTCAGCTTTATGGCTGTTTGGCATGGGTTGTTCCCTTGCTTTTTCATATTGAATGTTTGTCTGTCCACCTACTGGGAAGATTGACCCTTCTTTTTTAAGTTAGGGACTACTTCATGACCTTCTTACTCTTAAGACCTTGGGCTGGAGAAATATCCAGATGGGGATATTTTAAGTCTATGTATGAACTCTGTTTTTCTCAATATCAGCACCATTTTGAGAGATGCCACTGAACCCTATTTACTGTAATTACTTCAGAGCCAAGCCTCATGTTGTTCAAACTTGTGAGTAACAAAGTCTTGTTGATATTGTACTCCACATTTCCTCCAATCCTGGTATAAACTTGTAGTAAAGTCCTCTTAATTCTACTTTTCCTTCAATGCCTCCTTTCCATGCTGTGAGGAAATTGGAAATTGCTGCCTAGATCCCTTTTACCATCTTCATGACAATTAGGTGTTGAAGGTAGGCAGGTTATTTCAAATCTCCTCAAGATGAAAACACATTTAAAAGTGGAAAAGAGAGGCCTAAAATGAGGGTAGCTGGCCTTGTGAAATATGTGGATTTATGAATGCACAGAGTGGTCAGTGGACATAAAGATTCAGAAATAAACTAGGGAATATAAGAAAGTGTATTAGTCTGTTCAAGCTGCTAAAACAAAATACCTTAGACTGGATAGCAGAAATTCATTTCTAACAGAACTGGGGTCTGAAGAGTCTAATATTAAGGCACCATCTGACTCAACATTTAGTGAGGGCCCTCTGCCCCCTAAATGGACCCTTCTTACAGCATTGCCATAGAGCAGAAGGAGCAGGGATCTTTTTCAACTTCCTTTACAAGGTTCTCATTATATACCTGACAATGGAGACCCCAGGCTTAATCACATTCTGCAAAACCCCTCACATTACAACTGTCCTATAGGAAATGAAGCTTTAACACAGGACCTTCATTTGGGGGCACAGAACTCCAGATCAGGGCAAAAGAAACTAAACAGTAAAAACTCCAGTGATGTAACAGAATTGCTTTGGTTTAGGGAATTTGATATTCCTATTGAGCTATTTTGATCACATAAAACAATAAAAGTTCAAAGAACAATGATCTTTCCTTGCACAGCAAATCACATTTGACAGTGTTTATAGTAACAAAGGATCTAGGTTTTTTGAGGTTTCTATGGTTGGAAAAGATCTCACAGTAAGCTCCTATCACTTTTTCAATTACATTGGTCAATGAAGTTTGTCACTGTTGCTCAATAAGTACGTAGATCTAAATCTTTTATCTGTTTACCATGTTGAGGAATTCAAATGAAAAAATACTTATTTATGCAAATTCTTCAAAAGATCATGGCCACTGGTTCTTTCCTGAGGAAGGAAAAGAGTCTCAAAGCCACAGCTACCTCATGACTATCACATAGGTGGTATGTCCCTGATGCTAGGTTAGTAGAATCCTCATGTGTCCCATGATACACTTGAACATGGTGCTCCACGGTCCAACCCAGAGACCTGAGAGTCCAAACTCAGAAGGTGACTGGTTAACCCTAGCCCTTGTAGTCTACTCCCTAAGGGACATGACCTCCATTTAGGCTCCCTTCAGGGGTATAGGATTATTTATGGGCACATCCACCTCACATGGACCAATTTATATTGGCCCCAGCATTAGTCCTCACTAGAAACCGCCCCTGAGTCCCAGCTTCTCTGGAAGTAAGATGATCTGTTCTCCTTTGAGGCTCACTTCAGAGATCTCTCTGGATCAACAGAAAAGATCTGTGAACATGGGAAGATGAAGAGGCAAGGAAATGGTGGGGGATGGGGCAGGTCCTTTTTGTGATTTGTCTCTGATTTACCCAAATATGCATAAGTAGATTCACATCTAGTTTGTAGTAAAGCAGGAGGAACCCAAATTCACATTGGAAGCAGAACATGGAATCAGTGTTTCAGGATTTTGCAAGGTCCAAAGGGAAATAATCTTACAACCCTACTCAAGTCTCCCTTATGTCCTGTGTGGTCAAGAGAAAGTGTTAATCTAGGAAGGATTGGCTGGCTGTAAATTAAACAAAGAGAAATTTATTTAAGAGAAAAATCTCAGGAGAGAATTATCTTCGGAGTCAGGGGTTATGACTGATGGAGCCATGCTATGATCTGGCCTTCATAATATGGAAGAGCCCACTCTTGGTTAATTTATAGTGGTACAAATAAAGTGGGGAGCAGTATGAGCTTCTTCCATAAATAGAACTGGGTGGAGTTAAAGAAGTCATTATGCTCTAGTGGGTAATCCCAGCATAGCCTGCAAATTGTAGCAGTGAAACAGTGTGAAAACCACATACTCCAGGAAATCTAGAACAATTTCTCATGACTCTTAGTTACTGAAATCCATATTTCTGTGTCTGATAGCTTATCCAGTCCTTGTTTTGTTTGCTGTTCGTGGATAGCACCCCACACTTCTGATCAGATAGCATCTGATTTTACTGATACTACCTCTATCCAATCAACATGATTTTTTCACACTTCTTTGGGTCTCACCAGGTTTTATTCAGAAAGCAAAATGTTATTTATGAGCTTTCCTCCCCCACAGCTCTTGGATTTGAATTTGTTCACATCCTGCTTTTTAGAGGTTTCATTCCCTCTACTTCCATGGTTTCTGTGTGTCCCATTCCAAAACTATTATTTCACCATTATTTCTGTGTTACCATGAATTCTCCTAGACAAGTTATCCATGTGAAAGATGGGAAAAAATGGTTAATAAAAAACTAGTCTTGAGTCCCAACAAATTCCTTGTGTGTAGGCTGCCACTCAGGTTGTCAAAGGGTTGTTAAGGGAAAGAAAATCATGTAGCATAGAAATGGGTATATTGGATTCTCAAATCTGGTATACAGTTTATATAGATTCCCAACAATTCTCCTTTTCTTAGAGTGGATGAAAATGAGATAATCTCTTTGCGAGTTGGAATCCAGTTTGTCAAGAGGTCAGTAGCAGAACAATAAGTGACATTCAATACAGTAAATCTGTTACTGGGTGAGGAATCTACATGTCTAAACCAAAACCAAAGAGCACATTAAATGGGGGATGCCATCATTTGACAGAGGCTACCATTGAAGTAATCATCAAGTTTTGCTTGAGTACTATGAGAACTGAGCATATTGAAGTATTCCAAAGAACCCCACGTCCCCTCTTTTTTGTCCTCATGCTATCACTGTGTACACTGTCAAAGCCCTGTCTCATGAGCTCAGTTGTCCTTGTTCCCTCTCATTTTAAACATTGCCTCCATAATTTAACTTGTTCAAGTCAGGCACTATAGCAGAATTACACCATGTCCTCAGTAGGGGAATGTCAAGTGCCACCGGAGGTTTTCATGCTTGTGTGGAAAGGGTAGGGCTAGTGAAGTGTGGAGGTCGTAATGTCATTTCATTTCTCTCTATAAGGTGTGCATTACCCTTTTACCTTTCCATTTTCCTGCACTTGGAGAACATTCAGCATGAGATGCTTCATCTTTCTAGCTTTCTGCAGCCATGGTTCACCCAACTGCCCTTGATATTTTTATCCATGCTTGCCCCTAGTGTCACTTGAATCCATAGTGCTATATCAAATGGTGACATCAGCACTGGTATGCAACAATGGTATAAAGAATTGAGTTTCACCCACCCTTCAAAATCTCCAAGCAGATTCAACATTTTGTATGGAGTTGTAGATATGGGATGTATGTGGAGAGAGGAATTAGGATGCAGATGGAGTGAACCACTTCCTGCTACCAGGAAGAGCTCCAACAAGTCACATTGCCATTTAGTTTTCGGCAGCCTGTTCACTGGTCTGAGTACATCCACATCAGGTTGCAGTGATTCTGATGAACTCAAAATGTTACATCAGCTCTATGTTAATCTTTTTCTTTCCATACAGTGCCAGGAAGACTGTGGAGAACACACTGAATGCACTTTCCTATTGGTCTTTTCAGTCCTTCCTCTTATACAACCGACTCGTTAACATGTCCAAGACGGAAGGGGATTTACTCTTCATACTTCCCTTGGGTGAGATAATAGGCCACTTGTCCCATGGAGTCTACTTATACCAACAACAATGTCTGTAGAGAATATGCTTTCTTACAGAAAGCCATAATCCTCTCAGCATCCATCCTTAGCAATACAGACAAAAAGATGAGAATTCTCAGGATTTTCCCATTCTGCAGGCCAACACATTAGCCACTTAGATGAAGGTGTGTTGGAGGAAGACATGAGATCATTGGGTCTGTGGGGAAATATCTTACTGTTTATTGCACAGATGTAAGCAAGACCTTCACAATTGGACGTGTGCCCTTGGTCACCAGAAGTGACAAAGAGAAAGTGCAAAGGGTGCAACAGAAAGTTTTATTCACAAACAATTGCAATACTCTAAGGAAATTCAGGTTAAGAATCACCCATTGGGCAGGATGGAGCACACCAGTAAAAAAGGCTGCTTGGAGCCTGAGGCAGAAAGAAAACTTCAAGGCCAGTCTTAGAGAAAAAGCAAAAACCTTTCACAAAAGTGTTATTGGTGGGGCTCAGGGTTAGAACACCCCTGGATTCCATCTTCAGTACCACAAAAGAGTAAGAATACTCAGTGTTTTCAGATTTATTCCAATGCATGCATTTACAACACTTGACCAATGGAAGACATACCTTTTTCAAAATTGATGTTATTAAATTTTATTTCTCTGGAGAGTGAGAAACTGGAATTCCTCAAGGCTGTTCATTATTTTTTAACCACCTGTAAATATTCCAAAATATAAGCAAAGGAATGTAAACTTGTGTGCAGAGGAGGCATATGACAAGACATGAAAGTGTTAAACAATTTCAGAATAAATAAAATGTTGTTACCATGTAGGAAAATATTAAATCCTTATGTCCTCATACAATAAATTGTGAATGTATCTCCAAATCACTGTAAGTATAAATTGTGATCTCTTTTGAAGAAAATGAAAAGAAAATCTCTATGGAGTTGAAATAATGAAATATTTTTAAATGAATAAAAAATATTTAAAGGATAGAAAAATAAAAATGAGATTTCATTTCAATGAATAAATTCTCTCCACTTAAAGATGATGACAGACTAATAGGAAAATGGATTAAGAGTAAACTATGAAAAGACTCTGCCTTAGTATTAAAAGAAATCCTACAAATCATGAGACAGATAAAACAGTGGGAGAGATGGGCAAAATAGAGCAAAATTTTATGTAAGAGTTTATTAAATCAGTAATCTATATGAAAATATTCAGCTTTCTTCAAAATCAGTGAAATGCAAATAAAGACCCAGATTTTATGAAAGCAAGTGAGTGGACAAAAAAGAACATACCAAGTTTTGATGATGATATGAGAACACCAGAAAATAAACCCTGCTATCAAGTGTGAAAACTGATACAAACATTTTGCAAAGCTACTTAACAGTATCACTGAAAGCTGAAGAGATAGAACTACACAGCAACCCCACTACCATGGTCCATGGTGTGGAAATCTCTCCAAGTGTCACCAAATGTATTGGAGAATTAATATGCCCCTCCACTCTTCCTTAGAGCCAAACTGAAAAGCACTCACATGCCCATCTGAAGAGGATGATTAAAACAATAGTCTGACATTCACACTGTGGAATTCAGTGTTGGGAATGGATGCATGAAAATGTTAAAAAAATAAGATAAACAACCCATCAAATTTAAAATATATTTATAGCAGAGCTTTTGTTGGGTGGTATCTGTATGGAGTAAGAAGATGTTACAGTGCTCTTTGCTGGTAGGTATCAGAGCAATGCTCAGTATTATGAGTGGCATCAAGGATTGTGAGGAGATCTCTGAGATTAAAATGTCTTAATTCTTACCTAAAAACACTCACAGTTATGTCCAGTTCTTAATTTCCTGTGAAATCCCTGAACGACCTGATCCTGTAAATTTAAATACTTTACATGCATGATGGAATATATTTTTGGTGCAGAGCAATGAACACAGGGCCTCAAACAAGCTCAGTGAGCATTTTCAAGAATTCCACTCACAGTTCCAATATTAGAATAGTTTTACTTCAAGAAAGGTAAAGAGTTTAATGTGAAATTATCCACAGAGCACAGATATTATGTCTCCAGTACTTGTTTAATGTCTAAAATAAATCATAGTTTCCAGATAAAAAGAAAAGAGATATTGAATATAAAACTCTCAATGAGTATCTTTGATGACAAGGGTGTGGAGGTATAACTTCTTTTTACATTCTTAATGTGAATTTTTTAATATTATTGTTTTGCAGATAACCACCATGATCCAATGGACATCGCACACATATCACGTATTTATACTCATGTAAATGTGTGTGCTGATGGTTTATTGTGTCATCACTATGTCACCATTATTGTTATGGCTCTAGGCAGATGAGTCAATGACCAGCAGGAGAGATGCATACAGCTCTTATATCTATGAGGACATTTGGGGATGCACCATCCCTTATCCAGGAGAAGCACAGCTGGACACAGTGGAGTGTCATGTCATGAGAACAAAAGGGCTGGGAGCTGCAAGATACCCATTGGTTAGGACAGAGTGTTGCATGATCATTTCACTGGGATACCAAAGATATTTAAGATACCTAAGCAAGCCTGAAAGCTACAGGACTTGGTGTAGAGAGAGAGATGTACATACCAGAATAAAGACAGTATTGGTAGCTCTGGAATCAGGAGAATGTGTGGAAGGGATATTTTTTTCATGGAGGTGTCTAGCCTACTGCTTGTGCCTATACAGGATACAAACCATGTGGCCACTGGCCAAGGGCATGATCCCCAAACACAGTACATTAAGCAATGACAGCAGTGTGAAACATAGTGCATCTCCAGTTTTACCAAATTCAACACCAAAACAGTGTCCAAAATCATTTGTCTTTGTGATAGTATTTGTGCTTCTATCCCTCCAGGTATCTCCACCTCACAGACATGTACACATTACATTAACTTATTTTAAAAAAAAATGTCTCCAGAAGATTTAGTGTTTATCTTCCTATGTGTTACTTACTTTATGTATTTGCCATTCATTCATGTGATAGTATTTGAGGTTGGGCATACAGAAGTTCGATTGGGTTTAATGAAGTCATATTAGTGCCCTCCTGATGGGGTTAGTGTTCTTAAAAGAGAGAAGGAAGATTTTTCCTTTTGTGGACATACGATGACACATCAAGAAGAATGACATGTGTAACCCAGGCAGAAAATACTCTAAAGATGTTACCAGCCAGAACTCTGATATCAGCCTTCCCAGACTCTGAAAGTGAGAATGCAGTTCATCCTATTCAAGCAGCATGTTGTGTTATGCCCACTTATGTGCTAATTTATCCTGTAATCAACATCATGATTGAATCTCAGACATTATTACCTCATGTACATATATGACTGCATGACCAATGTTATTCTACAATATGTATAATCAGAAAAATGAGAGATTACACTCCATTTATGTATGATCTCTCAAAATGTACAACTGCATTCTACTGCCATGTACAACAAGTTTGAACAAATAAACTTTTAAAAAATCTTCATTATCTACATAGGGAAGGATTGATGAATTTCCTCATTGAGGATTCTCATATTTCTTTCAGTTTTGCTTTTTTTTGTCCTTTTTCATTGCAGCCTTTTTTCATATGTTCCTGCAGCTCACTACAATGTATACATGAAGTGTATATTCTGTACTCCTATTCTGTTGGATGATTTTACTGTTTTACTTGACAACTAATTTTCCCACTGATCCTTTTTAGTCCTTGAAGTTCTGCCATTACAATTTGCTCACATCAGTCAAGAGGATCATTTGTCATTCATCTTATCTTTATAATATGATTCCTTACACCTGTATATTTCTGACCTATTATACTCCTTTCACTAGATTAACTTATCCTTATTATAAGCATTTTGTGTTGCCAATATATACTAATACAATTTTCAGTAATTTTGGTTTCCAAAGCTAAAAGATTTATATATATATATATACATACATATGTATATATGTATGTATATATATATATATATATAATTCATTGTGATATGTTCAGCTAAAAGGTTATGGTGCATTGTTTCTCAATATCTGAAAATTTTAAATATTCACTAATAAATGTGGGACATTAGGGATAGACACAGGGACTTGTTTTTTGGATAGATACCCAAATCTTTCCAAAGATCATTTTTTTGTATTAAATTCCTCAAAATCCCTTTCTTTATTATTGTCTTCTTCTAAAGTGGTTCTCATGTCATCTTGACCCTCCAATGTCTCCCCATGTTTTATCCTTATTATCCTTCTGAGAAGCCTGAGAATGAACGGCTGTACCTGGGTAGAGTGAACTTCTACTGATGCACAAGGCCAGCTCGAACACTCAAGCTGCACTGTGATTCACTCTGTTCTCAGACCTCAGACCTTCCTGCTCAACACTGTGAAATCCTGTCTGCCTCTAGATGTTGAGGAAAGGAAGAGCCCCACACACTCCCAAACATCATCATGGGAATGCTCACCAGGAACATCCCAGAGCTGTGCAATTGGGAAGTCACAGAATGTTGGCTTGTTTTCTCCCAGCAGTAGTCCTAAGCCTCCAACCATACCATGCAATTGAAACTACAGGTGTGGTGATTCTTGCAGCTTCTGGAGAATTGAAGTCACAGAAACACCAATCAACATTCTAAAGTTGAGGTCACCTCCATCCCACACAAACAGGGATGTATGACTGACCCCTGAGTCCAGAGTCCTGGAAACAGAAAGGAGTTGTATGCTGTCTCTGTCAGTCTGAGAACCTGATCTGTGAAGTAATGAGACACATCATGGTTTAGGTCTGCACACTCTTCATGTCTGGGCAAGAGAATGTTCTGGAGCAGGGACAATGCCAGGTCATATATTTCATCGACAGATAAGTTGTAGAAGGGAATTGGGCAAGTTGTACATAGGCCATAAAATGTCTACAGACAACATGAGAGACATATAATATATTGGGGAAATGATACAAGAGATTAGAGACTGCTCTAAGAAGGGATAAGTGGTGACAGCCTTTCTGCAACTCCATGTCTTCCAGTACTTTGAGAATTAGCTCCTCTTCTCCCTCATGGTGTGACCAGCAACACATATTCTGTCCACAGTGTCCTCAGTTGTGCTCCCATCCCCACTCAGAGAAGGGTTTTACATGTCAGGCTGCAGAAGCAGTGACATCATCAGCATCAGCTTGCTTAGGTTTCTTGTGTGACCAGCATCCCAAGAAGCAACTCCTGTTGTGCACAGAAGAACACAGCTTTCGACAGATCATGCTGACTTTACCTGATTCCCACTGTGTATAAGTGAGAGACAGTGTACTTGAATATAATATATACCTGGACACTGTAGAGCAAGCTTTCACTCATAATTCCATTAACGTGGTTAAGTTTTTGAAAACAGAAAGGTTAGTATTCAGGGGCATCGTGTTTTGCTTTAGGGATGATATACAACGTAGAATGGAGGAGTAACTTCTGAGGTGCAGACTAATAATATAGGCAGTACCTGGATATCTTAGACACTACCCCAACCTCCAATTGCACCTAGTGTATTTTAATACATTCTCACACATGAATGATCTTAGGTTGTGCTGTAAGCAGAAATTAATATTTTTATGATGCATAAAAATATAATTCAATCATTAAGTATATACCATGTGCTCTCCTGAAATCATGCAGAAATTTTCATCCTTAATATGCAGATCACGATTCATTTGATATAGCCAATTTAATCACTCAAATCTCTATATAAGAATGTGACCAAGTGGAAATTTCAGAGTACAGATATTTTTCTCCTATGTATATTTGCTGTTCAATGGACAACTTTTCCTAAAGAAAGGGATTCCTCTGGGACAATTTCATTCATATTTGAAAGATTCAGGCAATGGAATAATTAAGGATTTTCAGTCCACAAAATCCTTTTCTTGCAGATTCAGACAAGGTCGAACCATGGAATGCCTATTCCTGGCATCTCGGTGCTGCCAGGAAACATGTGGCACAGCATGGGAATGGTTCCCTGCCTCCTTCTGGAATATTCCCCCTAAGAGAATGGCTCCCCTAACTACATCCTAACTTGTCCATTATATACAAAGCTCCTCCCAGTCTTGGTCCCTCATTTACCTGTATGTAATAAATATAAGAGTGTTGGGTGACTCCACGATGTTGTTAAAGGCCAGAACTGGTAAGGCCAGATCCATCATGCCCCATATCATTTAAAAGGATTATTGGTGCTTGTGTGCTTATTGAGTAGATAAGTTTTTGGGTAATGGAGTGATATACAGCCACCATCCTCCTCCAGCAGTTAACCCTTTTCTCATCCATGCAGAATGTTGCTGAAAAGCCACCCACAGACGTCAGCATGTTTCAGAATCTAACATATCTAATATTTTGTCTGGATTCTTAAAAAAACTTTCATTTTAAGCCTATCCTCATGTTTGTGCCACATGAAGGTGTTTAATGCACCTAACCAAAGATTCTCAATGTACACAAAAAGTCCAATGTCAGCTTAAAATGCAATCTATGACTTTCATTATTTGAATGGTAGACCTAATGCCAGGCCTCAAAACTTCAGAATACAGGATGAATCTGTGTTAGGGCCTACTATAGCTGGAGATTCTAAGTTATATCTAGGACTCATTTACAATTTTCAAAAGTTCAGGGCCCATAAGATTTCTACTAACAATTCTCTGCTGTGCTGTGTAACTGGAATGATAAAGAGTATTTCTTTACTGAATATTTTAAGCCCAAAGTTGACTCTTTCTCTTCAGACAAAGTTTCTTTTCATAATATTACTGCTCATTGACAGTGCACCTCATCATTCAAGCATGCCAGTGGTACCCAACAAGATTAATTATGAGGGAGGTTCTCCATGACATACATTGGGAGGCTCTTCCAAACAGTTTTGATGCTTGATTTCAATAAGATCATTGTACTGATTCATAATGAGTTAATTGTCTAAAGAATGTCATGATAAATCAATATTTTATCTCTCAAATTCAAAGAAACTCAGGGATTACAAAATTGTAAACAGAGGTTATAAGGAAATATACCCAAGTGGGGCACAGGCAGCAGTGCTGGATCACCACAGAGGGAGGGGAGGCATAAAGGAAGAGTTAAACAGCAGACCTCTTTGGCACATAAACACATGCAGAAGGCAGTCTGTACTTAGCTGAGGCAAAGAGCATGCAGCGGATTGGAATTTAAAATGGGCTCTGTGTCTCTCAATTTTTAAGTGAAGAACCACTTGGGAGAGGCAGCAGAGGGAGTTAATGTTGAATCTTGTTCCTGTGGGGAGCCAAGAGTTCTTAGCAAATACGACCACTCTGCCTCAACCAGTGCTTACTGCATGACCTCACATGTACCTGGCAAATCATGAAAAACAGACAGTTACAGGGAATAGGTAATATAGGGGGATTCAAGACAGAGATACAGAGGAGATTGCAACCTGCTCATACTCTGAGCCCTGTAGTCAAATTGCAAATTGAAAAGAAGCAGGGAAGTTGGACAGGTGGTCATGAGTACAATGGGGACAGAAGAGTTCATTCCATCATGATTTTGGACTCATTTAAAACACCAACTGATAAAGAACTGGGGAAACCAGACAAGCATGGTTATTCTAGAGATGGATACTTGAAAGTTGATACTTGGTGGTGAGGAGGCTACAAACCTTCCATGCAACATCTACCCAGAATGCTCTATCATTCCACACTATAAGTGGAACTCTGGGGAAATGCTAGAAACCCAAATGCCCCACCAAGATCAGCATCTACTGAAAACTAGGGGTGAAACGATTTCCTGGCTCCACAATAGATACCCCAAACCATGTTCCACAGTTCCATTTAGATATCAATCCCAACAGCTGGAAATTCCCATATTGATCTCTGCACCTCTTCCAATGAGAACAAAACCCGATAGGAGGAATTTTAATACCATCATCCCCAGTATTGGTGAGCACAGAAGCTGAGAGCCATTTCAGCCAGCTACACTTCCAGGACACTCCAGCAATGAAAGTGGTGAAGATCACAAAAGAAAATGAGTTTAATAACCAGCCCTTGCTCTAAGAGGTGCATAGTCCAAAAAATAAGGTATAGTCAGAAAAAGTATGTTGATTCCCAACCTTAGCAAGCTGAGTAAAATAAGTCCAGTATTTTTAATATTTTTCATTTTATTTTTTCTACCTTCTCTTTAATTACAAATATTTTAGTTATTCTAAAATATAACTTTATTCTAATTAAAACTTTAGTTATATTTGCTGACTGCTTTATATACACACAGTACACATATGATTCTGGTTTATTTTTCTATTTGATCATCTCTTTTCCTTTCATTAAACCTTTACTATTTCATTTTCCATTTCTCTGAGGCAGTGGATTCTTTTCTTATTATCGTTGCTTTTGGCATTGGGAAGGATTGGCGCTGTTTTGCTCCACTTGCTTTATTACTCTAACTCTCCTCATCAATCTCTGTAAGACCAACACATCATGTTTGTTCGTTCTCTCTCTCTCTCTCTCTCTCTCTCTCTCTCTCTCATATTTTTCTACTTTATTTCCTCCCTCTTAGGGAATTCATGAGCTATCCCTATTTCACTTTTTTTCTCTCCTTTTGAATACTACAACCATCCTCTTGCCTTCACACACCAACTTCTTTACCCATAGCAAAATGAAATTTAACACCCTTCAAATCCGTGTAGGCTAGCCCTGTGTTGAACTGAATAAGGTTGTTCAGAACCAGCCAACCCATCACAGCATCTCTTCCAGAGTGAATCAAACCTGCCATACAGTACTGGGAAATTGAGTGTAAAAACCAAAGAAGTGTATAGAACTCCTCCACTTGGAATAGGTTCTCCGAGCTCTGAGAAAATATTCAGGCTGATATTGTGTGTGACACTGGAAACAAATCATTTAAATTCATTCCAAATCTGGGAACCTTCTTCCAAACCTGGAAAAGGCTGACACAATCTACTCAGCCCCACATGCAGTCTGAGACTCCCTGACAAAACTCTCCAGCCAAGTAGAGAGTTAAATTCTTCACTGAAACAGCATATGGACCCCCTAAAAATGTCAACCACTTTTGATCTGAACTGAAATAAACAAACTGCACAATAACTGAAATACCAGACAGAAAACATTCTATTTCAAAAGCCTCATGAAGAGCCAGTCACTGTGGTGAATGCCTGTAATCCCAGCAGCTCGAGAGGCTGAGGCAGGAGGAACACAAGTTCAAAGCAAGCCTCAGCCCCAGCAAGGCCCTAAGCAAATCAGAGAGATCCTGTCTCTCAAAATAGGGCTGGGGATGTGGCTCAGAGGCGGACTCAGTGGTAGACTCCCAAATGCTCACCCCCAATAAAGAAAACTAAAAAATCTAGCTCCCAGAAAATGGTGTGGAGGAAAAACAGCAAGTCTCAAATCCTCCATAAAAGAAAATTGATGTAGTGAAATAACAACTAATCAGAGAGCCAAAGAAAATTTAAAAGATAATTTATTTATCTTATCTAGTTTTCCACCAATTCCATAAAGAATCACTCCCATTCACCACTCATATTGGTGAACTTCAAGAGAACATTTTTCGCAAAAACTTTTTTAAGGTTTAGTGGTTTAAGGCATGTGCTGAAGTGGCTGTACTTCCTGGGGAATAGTATTTCCTCTCAATGGAATGTTAGAGACTGGGCATAGTAGTAAATTGAAACTGAGTGGAAATACTGACACCAACCTATTTACCCAGCTCAGGAGACATAGTAAATACAAACAAGTTCACTAAATAATTTGTAGCATGATATCATAACAGGTAATCATCCCAGAAGATGGGTAGAAATGCTATCAATAAAGCAAGAGGAAAACCCACCCAAATAGCACAAAGCACAACTGACCCAATGACATCACAGTGGTATGAACTCCAGAAAAGAATTTAGAATATTTATAGTTAAAGTGTTTGATGAACTAAAAGAGATCTAAGGAATGAACTAGAAAGAGAAAATATACAGAAAGTGAAGGGTAATTTCAATAAAGAGATGGGGATTCGAAATTCAAAAAGAAAACCAGCAGACAACCTGCATAGGAAAGACCCAAGAAATCAAACTAAAAATTGAGTTGAAAGCAACATGAACCATTTTGAACACAGATATTCAGGCTTCAAAAGCAAAGTATGTAATCTTGAGAATAAAGTTACCAATTTAGAAGAGATGTAGTCCATGACCAGAATATTCAAAAAATCCAGATTGACATTAAAAGACCACAGATAATAATCACTGGGGAAAAGGAAGGCACCAAAATACAAATTAAAGCAATGTACAACCCTTTATTTAGAGCTTTATAGTTGTATGTAGAGCTTGGTTCATTTTGACAAAATTACAATTGCATGGAATTTGATTTCCTCCACTTCAGTCCCTGTTCCCCTTTTTCCTCCTTTCCTCCTTCCCCTATTCTCCTTCTCCTACTGATGTTCCTTTCACTCATTCATTTATTTTCCTTTTTGGTGCTTTCTGTATATACATGAAGGTGAAATATCCTGTGGCATATTTATATATGCAAATAATTTGATTTTTGTTAAATTTTTTCATATATCCTCCACTTTTTCATTCCTTCTGCCTACCTCTCTATCTCCTCATACTCCATTGATCTTTCCTTTATCTTTAAGATGTCCAGTTACCCATTTTTGCACAAAAGACCAGGTAGGATGCAATCTCAGTCTTTTATTCAGGAATGAAGTTTCATGCAGCAATGGGGTGGGAAGGAACAGGAAGCTATTGGACCCTCTTTCCTGTTGGAAAATGAGCCACTGATATTGGAGGAAATTGAACTTCCATAGGTTATACTCAGAGATGACTTAATGAGCATGTCAGCTTGGACACTCAAGAATTTGGGGTCTGTTTTACTGGGAAAATGGGAGGGGGTTTGTGGTCAATGGTCAGTATCTGGAATTTGTCTTACTGGACCAGATGGAGGGCCTGTTGTCAGTGGTTGGTATCTGGAAATGATTTGTCTAGAGAAGGATTAATGCTTTGGACATTTCCCAGAGACTGCCTTTCTAGGTGTGATGGTCCCCTCCTGCCACAGGCTTCTTTTATCACTGGGGAAGAATGCATTGGGAAAGATCAGGGCTCTTGATGTATGGCTTTCTTTCTCACCCCCCTCTTCCCGGGCCTTACTATTTTGGGGACTTGTCATTTTGTATATCTAATATTCAAGACTCTGAAAGGAAGGAGAAAATAAGACCATCAAGGTGTCTAGTTGTTTCTGGCTTGGAGGGGGCATCATAGGGAGGGGGACTTTGTTTCAGAGTCCCAGAAGTGAATATGAGCTCATTCAGTGGGATAATGTATGGGGGAATTTCTGAAGTCATTTTGAGTGATGTCAGTTCTCTTTATGTTGCTTCAGAATATAAAAGTGGTGAGAAGAGGATTGCCCTGAGATGCTTCCCGACTGTTGTGACTGGGCTGATCACTTCATTAAGAAACTATATTTAAGCTGGGCATGGTGGTGCACACCTGTAATCCAAGCGACTTGGGAGGCTGAGTCAGGAGGATCATGAGTTCAAAGCCAGCCTCAGCAACTTAGCAAGGCCCTAAGCAACTCAGTGAGACCCTGTCTCTAAATAAAATACAAAATAGGGCTGGGGATGTGACTCAGTGGCCAAGTGTCCTTGAGTTCAATCCCTGGTTCCAAAAAAAAAAAAAAAAAAAAAAAAAGAAACTATATATACAGAGAGATCCAAGATGGTGGACTAGAGGGAGGCTGTGTTCCTTGTTGCTCCATAACCCAGGATTCGAGAAGAGGAGAATCTGATTCTCTGGGAAGCACTCTCTACTCCTCATCGATCCCCTGCTCTTTACCACATCTGTCTACCTTGATCACCTGCAGTCTGCCAGCCTAGCACTACATTTGAGTGCAGATTGCTCATTGACCACCGCCTATCATCTGTCACTTGCATGTCTGCCTGCCTCTGGCCTGCCCATCATCTGCCTCTCACCTACTCATCGCCCACCAACCAAGGTTCACCTGCCCATCGTCCACCAGTGGCCTGCAGAGCCTGCAGACCATTAGTGGATCGCCAGCTGCCTGCTGTTGCCTGGAGATCCACCATCACAGTACACGCAGGTTTGGTTGCACGTGGCTGCCACCATTTTGGGAAAAATAAAAAAAAGCCAGGAGCTGCAGGACTGCCAGCCTGACTGACAGCACCCTGCCTCCAGGACTCACGGACTGACTGACAGCACACCACCGCCAGGGGCCCAGCCTGACCATCTGCACCCCACACAGTCTCGGTGCCCGCGCCCTGCACCTCAGCTCACCTTTTGCCAACACATTTAGAAACCAGTGCAGCCATTTTGGATTATCCATGAAAACTGTCATTAGGTGGGGCAAGTCCCAACCTGAGACGCCCACTGGAGACTGGAAGCTCATTGTCAGGTAGCTCTCATGCCTCAAGCTACTAAAGGCTGGGAGGTTTGAATAGAATATGATGGTTACAGTGTATATTATTTTTCTCCTTTGTGAAAGCTTTTAAATTTTTATTTCTATACTTTTATTGCTCTCTACTTTCCTTTTGTTTACTTATTTCCTCAAGGGCTTTTTATCACTCTTCCTATGATCCAGAATTTCTTCATACTCTTTTCTTATACTGTTAATAGTTACAGCCTACACCCCTCCCCATCCTCTTTGTCCTCCACTAGAAACTGCAAGTCCTCATTGCAAATATATTCGTTATACTGTAGATAATAATAGAACTCATCCTCTCTGTTTATTATGACAATATTGTAACAATATTGTAACAAAAAGACTACTGTAACAATAGTCTTCATAGGGGCTGTTTGGTTTACAGCTGCATATTGTCTGTACTGGGTGTTGCTAATATTGATTCCCCCCCCTTAAAGAAGAGGTTTCAGAAAACTATAGGGTCACTAAGCCTATAGGGCAGAAACTCTAATACCGTAGATTTGCATTGCTGGAGGGGAAGATACATGAACAACATGAAAAAACAAGGGAGGAAAGTGTTCCAAACAAACCAAGATTCTACACTAATAGAATCCAATGACAGCATGGTAGAAGAAATGCCAGAAAAGGAGTTCAGAATATACATGATTAAAATGATCAGGGAAGCAAACAATGAGTTAAGAGAGCAAGTGCAGGCAATGATTGACTATTCCAATAAGCAGCTGAAAGAGCAACTACAGGAAACAAAAGATCAACTCAACAAAGAGATAGAGATTCTGAAAAAGAATGAAACAGAAATCCTTGAAATGAAGGAAACAATAAACCAAATTAAACACTCAATGGAAAGCATCACCAACAGACTAGATCACTTAGAAGACAGAACCTCAGACAATGAAGACAAAATATTGAATCTTGAAAATAAAATTGCCCAAACAGAGAAGATGGTAAAAGATCATGAACAGAACCTCCAAAAACTATGGGATATCATGAAAAGACCAAATTTAAGAATTATAGGGATTGAGGAAGGCACAGAGATACAAACCAAAGGAACGAACAACCTATTCAATGAAATAATATCAGAAAATTTCCCAAAC
>JAJEJO010005197.1:82794-120145 GCA_020662805.1 Glaucomys volans
ATTACAGCAGATCCAAACCAAGGCATATTATAATGAAAATGCCTAATGTACAAAATAAAGATAGGATTTTAAAGACTGTGAGAGAAAAGAAACAGATTACATAGAGGGAGAAATCAATACGGATATCAGCAGATTTCTCAGCCCAGACCCTAAAAGCTAGAAGGGCCTAGAACAATATATTTCAAGCTCTGAAAGAACATGGCTGCCAAACAAGAATCCTATATCCAGCAAAACTAACCTTCAGGTTTGAAGACGAAATAAAATTCTTCCATGACAAACAAAAGTTAAAGTAATTCACACATAGAAAGCCTGGACTACAGAACATTCTCAGCAAGATACTCCATGAGGAAGAAACGAACAACAATGTAAGTCATCAAAGGGGGGAACTATCCTAAAAGAAAAGCCAATTAAAGGAGAAACCAAGTCACATTAAAAACCAAATCTAAGCCAAAATGACTGGGAATAGAAATCATATCTCAATAATAGCCCTGAATGTTAATGGCCTAAATTCGTCAATCAAAAGACATAGACTGGCAGACTGGATCAAAAAGAAAGACCCAACAATATGTTGCCTTCAAGAGACTCATCTCATAGAAAAGGACATCCACAGACTAAAGGTGAAAGGATGGGAAAAAAACCTATCATGCACATGGCCTTAGTAAAAAAGCAGGGGTTTCCATCCTTATATCAGATAAAGTGGACTTCAAGCCAAAGTTAGTCAGAAGGGATAAAGAAGGACATTTCATACTGCTTAAGGGAACCATAAATCAAGAAGACATAATGATCATAAATATTTATGCCCCAAACAATGGCCCATCCATGTACATCAAAAAAATCCTTCTCAATTACAGGAATCAAATAGACCACAACACAATAATTCTGGGTGACTTTAACACACCACTGTCACCACTGGACACATCTACCAAACAAAAACTAAACAAAGAAACTATAGAACTAATAACACAATGAATAACTTAGACTTACCAGACATATATAGAATATCCCATCCATCAATGAGTGAATACACTTTCTTCTCAGCAGCACATGGCTCCTTCTCTAAAATAGACCATATGTTATGCCACAAAGCATCCCTTAGTAAATGCAAAAAAGTAGAGATACTACCTTGTATTCTATCGGATCATAATGGAATGAAATTAGAAAGCAATGACAAAAGAAAAAACAGACTCTACTCCAACAACTGGAGACTAAATAATATGCTATTGAATGAAGCATGGATAACAGAAAACATCAGGGAGGAGATAAAAACATTCTTAGAGGTAAATGAGAATGATGATACAACATATCAAAATCTCTGGGACACTATGAAAGCAGTGCTAAGAGGAAAATTCATTGCATTGAGTGCATTCAAGAAAAGAATAAAAAGTCAACAACGCAACGACCTAACCTTACATCTTGAAGCCCTAGAAAAAGAGGAACGGTTCATCACCAAAAGTAGTAGAAGACAGGAAGTAATCAAAATCAGAGCTGAAATCAATAAAATTGAAACAAAAGAAATAATTCAAAAAATTGACAAAACAAAAAGTTGGTTCTTTGAAAAAGTAAACAAAATAGATAACCTTAGCCACACTAACAAAGAGAAGGAGAGAGAAAACTCAAGTTACTAAAATTTGTGATGAAAAAGGAAATATCACAACAGACACCATTGAAATTCAAAACACAATTAGAAGCTACTTTGAAAACCTATACTCCAATAAAATAGAAAATCTTGAAGACATCAACAAATTCCTAGAGACATATGATCCTCCCAAACTGAACCAGGAAGACATACACAATTTAAACAGATCAATTTCAAGCAATGAAATAGAAGAATACATCAAAAACCTACCAACCAAGAAAAGCCCAGGACCAGATGGATTCTCAGCTGAGTTCTACAAGACCTTCAAAGAAGAACTTATACCAATACTCCTGAAAGTATTTAATGAAATAGAAAAAAAGGGAACCCTTCCAAATTCATTCTATGAAGCTAGCATCACTCTGATACCAAAACCAGACAAAGACACATCTAGAAAAGAAAACTTTAGGCCAATATCTCTGATGAATATAGATGACAAAATCCTCAACAAAATTCTGGCAAATCACTTACAAAAACATATTAAGAAGATAGTGCACCCCAATCAAGTGGGGTTTATCCCAGGGATGCAAGGTTGGTTCAACATCAGGAAATCAATAAATGTAATTCATCACATCAATAGACTTAAGGTTAAGAATCATATGATTATTTCAATAGATGCTGAGAAAGCATTTGACAAAATACAACACCCCTTCATGCTCAAAACACTAGAAAAAATAGGGATGGTAGGAACATACCTCAACATTCTAAAGGCTATTTATGCTAAGCCCACTGCCAACATCATTCTCAAGGGAAAAAAAACTAAAAGCATTCCCTCTAAAAACTGGAACAAGACAGGAATGTCCACTGTCACCACTTCTATTCAGCATTGTGCTGGAAATGCTAGCCAGAGCAATTAGACCACAGAAATTAAATGTATACGAATAGGAAAAGAAGAACTCAAGCTGTCACTATTTCAGATGACATGATCCTATATTTAGAGGATCCAAGAAGCTCCACCAGGAAACTTTTAGACCTAATTAATGAATTTAGAAAAATAGCAGGATATAAAATATACACACATAAATCAAATGCATTTATCTACATAAGTGATGAATCATCTGAAAGTGAATTGAGGAAAACAACTCCATTCAAAATAGCCTCAAGTAAAATAAAATATTTGGGAATCAATCTAACAAAAGGGGTGAAAAACCTCTACAACAAGAACTACAGAACATTAAAGAAAGAAATTGAGGAAGACCTTAGAAGTTGGAAAGATCTTCCATATTCTTGGATAGGAAGAATCAATATAATCAAAATGGCCATACTTCCAAAGATGGTGTACAAATTTAATGCAATTCCAATAAAAATTCCTATGACATTCCTCACAGAAATAGAAAAAGCAATCATGAAATTCATATGGAAGAACAAAAGACCCAGAATAGCCAAAACAATCCTGGGCAGGAAGAATGATGCAGGAGGTATCACAATACCAGACCTTAAACTCTACTATAGAGCAATAGTTATAAGAACAGCATGGTATTGGCACCAAAATAGACAGATAGACCAATGGTACAGAATAGAGGACCTAGAGACAAACCCAGATAAGTACAGTTATCTCATACTTGACGAAGGTGCCAAAAACATACAGTGGAGAAAAGACAGCCTCTTCAACAAATAGTGCTGGCAAAACTGGAAATCCATATGCAATAAAATGAAATTAAACCCCTATCTCTCACCCTGTACAAAACTCGACTCAAAATGGATCAAGGATCTAGGAATTCGACCTGAGACTCTTCACCAAATAGAAGAAATAGTAGGCCCGAATCTTCTTCATATTGGCTTAGGACCAGACTTTCTCAACAAGACCACCAGAGTGCAAGAAATAAAAGGAAAAATCAATAAATGGGACGGGTGCAAACTAAAAAGCTTTCTCTCAGCAAAAGAAACAATCAAGAATGTGAAAAGAGAGCCTACAGAGTGGGAAAAAATCTTTTCCACACACACTTCAGACAGAGCACTGATCTCCAAAATTTATAAAGAACTTACAAAACTGTACACCAAAAATGCAAAGAGCCCAATCAATAAATGGGCTAAGGAACTGGGCAGACACTTCACAGAAGAGGATATACAGGCTATTAACAAATACATGAAAAAGTGCTCATCATCTCTAGTAATTAGAGAAATGCAAATTAAAACTACCCTAAGATTTCATCTAACTCCAATTAGAATGGCTATTATCAGGAATACAAGCAATAACAAGTGTTGGCGTGGATGTGGGGAAAAAGGCACACTTGTACATTGCTGGTGGAGTTACAAATTGGTGCAGCCACTCTGGAAAGCAGTATGGAGATTCCTCAAAAAACTTGGAATGGATCCACCATTTGACCCAACTATCCCACTCCTCAGTTTATACCCAAAGGTCTTAAAATCAGCAAAGTATAGGGATGCAACCACATCTATGTTCATAGCTGCCTAATTCACAATGGCTAGATTGTGGAACCAACCTAGATGCCCTTCAATTGAAGAATGGATAACGAAATTGTGGTATATACACACAATGGAATACTACTCAGCCATAAAAAAGAATAAAATTATGGCATTTGCTGGTAAATGGGTGGAGTTGGAGAATATCATGCTAAGTGAAATAAGCCAAGCCCAAAAAAACAAAAGTGGAATGTTTTCTCTGACCAGTGGATGCTGATACCTAACAGGGTGGGGGTGGGGGGGTGGGGAGGTACCAGGGGTTATGGGGAGGATAGGAAAGAATGGAGGAAATATGGATGGTGGGGAGGAAAATGGGATGGAAGGGGATGGGAGCAGGAAAAATAGTAGACTGAGACAGACAGTACTACCCTATGTAAATGTAAGATTATGTGAACTGTGTGAATAAAAAATAAATTAAAAAAATAATCCCCCCCCAAAAAAGAAACTATATAACTAAACTAGGGAAAAGATAAAAACATTATAATGCTACGTGAAGATCAACACATTTGTTAGGTTAAGGGAAACAATTGTAGCATATAGAATGAAGACTAACTTACGAGTGTTAGGAGAATAACTCTAGCATGAAAAGTGAGGATTAATTAATTTGTCAGGATCCTAGTACATCCATTTTGGCATGTAATATAACTGAAGTACCTGTTATTATTAATTAAGGCCCAACCATAATTGGGATGTTCTTCCCATGGTTTGGGAGGGTCCTATTTCCATGGAGCATAGCAAGCATGATTAACCTTTGAACCATATTTTTCAGGTGGTTTAGTTGTTTCCATCTTGCTTGATAAATTGTGCAAAACAAGAATAGGGACGCAATTAACATTAGAGTTAATGCTAATAATCCACGTATATGTGTAGTAAAGTACTTGAAAGGGTTAAGGGAAGAAATTCCTTCAGCCAAATTGCCCCAAATTAATTCATTATCAAATGTAGGTGTTTGGAGGCTGGGGCTTTGGCTCAGTTGTAGAATGCTTGCCTCACATGTGTAAAACACTGGGTTTGATTCGTGGAACCACACATAAGTAAGTAAAGTTCCATTGACCTCTACAACATATTTTTTTTAAAAGTGTGTGTTTTGGCATTAACCATGGCCAGGACCTAAGATTGTAATTTTAACATATCCAAAGAAGCATTATGAAAATGATCAAGTCCTATTAGATGATTGTGTACACTTTGCCACTGAATCTCAGTGTCATTGTAAGAAACTCAAGTAATAAAAATTTATAATGGCATTAAAATTTCTCAGTCCACCATAAATCATGTACTTGTTCTCCTAGCCATATAACAGAATCTTTGTTGCTGTAATTCGCTCGGAATTTCCTGATCAATATGTAGTTGAGTTTGCCAGATTTCATTATAATACTTATGGAATTGCTGAAGGTAACACTTTGTTGGAACCTCTTGGTGTAAGATACTGCTGCTGTGGAGGCAGGGGCAATGACATCAGTCAAAACAGCATTACCAGCTATTAACCACTTGAGGAACTGTTTAGTATGGTGCTTTAAATGTCTTAACAACTCTTGTGTGAAGGCTGCTGAAGGTGTTTCCTGCCATGGTTCTTTTAATTTTACTGGGAGCCAGGTAGCTACTACCTTTTGAGAATCGTAACAGTTTGTCAAGGGCTTTGCCATAGGGTTTGATCAATACAATGCTGCAACATACAATTTTCACATTTAACATAATATATATTTTGTGAGGCCCTATACTCTTCATGAAAGGGCCCAGATAATAAACATAGGGATTTAATACACATGCTGTGTGGTGGAATCATTTATGAATGGAAAAGTTAAAATGGAAAACAGTTTTTGATTTCTCAAATCAAGACTCAGCATTCACTCCCGATTGATTTACATAGAAATAGCATTCTTCTGTGATTGGTTTTGTAGGATGACAGAGGTCGTGTAGTCCAGATGATTTTGCAAAGTCAGCACCCAATCAGAGACCTGTTATACATCTAAAATAAACTGTGCTCTTGTTGTAGTGAGTGGAGGTTCCTAATACTGCTGGTCCTGTGCTAATCCCAAAGGATGTTTCTAGCCCCATAAAAAAGGGAATAATTGGGGGGTTCTGCTAAGTTTGTTGTGTGCTGCTATCAAATGTGTATGCTTTGGTTGTGGGGTAAAATGTTAGTATGAGGAGTAGGGAAAATTAAGGTACAGAGGCCAGTTTAACTTTAGTAGGCAAGGGCAAATATGAGCCTCACAAAGGACTAATCTCAGAAGTTTGGGGGCATCAGAACTGTGGAACTGGCAGAAGTGTAGATCTTAAGTTCTATTTAAAATAACTATTGTTTTTCTTCTACAATGCCCAGGTATGGCTATATTTTGATTAAAAATGTTTTTGCTCCGTGTTCAAGACCAAGTTGGTGAAACTGAACTTGTTTCAATTTGCTGTTAAGAGTCAGATGAGTTCCCACAGATGAGATCTCAACTTTCTTGGGAAAGTTGAGAGGAGCTTCTTAACTCTTTAGTGCCATCTGCTAGGCTTGGATCTCCTTGATGAGGTGACTTCTCTTGGAGGCATCAGGAATGACTCACTTCTCCAACGACCCTTCTCTGTGCAGATTGCACTGTTTGACTTTCCATTCTCCAGTGGCCTCATTAATCTCCCTGATTGGGAGGTCATGTGGCCCAGAGTTGAAAAGCTCCTTAGAGAAGTTCTCTCATTGTCTAGCTTGAGGCCAACTAAGAATGCAGGAACCAAGTATTTTTTTCTTCAACCCTTTGTTTTAGCCTTAATTTTTAAGCCTTCATCTTAAACTTCAAGCAAACCACTCTCACCAGTCTTTAAGTAATAGAAGTGGGGTTTAACTTAAACACCTTATAGTCATTCACCCCTTTTATTTAATTGGGGTCTATATTAATGCTGGAAGGTAACTTTATATCCTATCTATCCTTATAGGTTATGGCTTATTATCTCAAATTATCCCAGGTTTGTGTTGTCAAAGCAATACCTCTGCAAAACAATAACAGGCAATGATTATGAAGTTTTCAAGGAACTTACAAACTGAACTTAACAAGAGTAAAATCATATTTAATTTGTGCAGTAGCTCTCTTTAATTTTGGCTGAGTTATGCATTATATTCCTGTTTGAGATCACAGTAATCTTTACAACAAATATCTATCTTCTGCACATAACTTTAAATGAGCTGACGTCTGGCCTATTTTGGAGACATTCTAACATGCAGTAAGTAAGGTGGGGGGCAGAGCCTTACCTCAAGTAAGGTGGGGCTCTTGACAAATCTCAGGTAAAGTGTTGCAGTTCTGAAGCTGATCTTTGCCTCTTAAATGTCATTTTGCAAAGTTGGTATATATTTTTTCCTGAGTCCATATAACATTAGTTAACACAATATAAAATTACATTTAAAACATAAACCAAAGAACGACTGAGAGAGTTTTAAGTTTCCTTTTCTGTAGACAAGGGGCAAAATGTTTTCATGTCTCACAATATTAACTTTTCAAAAGACCACACTTAATTAGTTTTTAGAAATGCATTTGTATTTTTATCCCAATGTTAAAAGTAACATAATATTTAGGTTCACCTGCAGAATATTGAATGATATAAAAAAAATCCCCAATTAAATTTGTTATTTTTATAAGTATGAATTATCATTATAAACAATTTCACATTGGAGAACAGTAGCTTGATAAAAATGTTCTTTGAAATCTCCTGCTTTAAAGACTTATACCTGAAAGATATGAACTCATGTAGTATGCTATAGTGATGTTTTTATGTTACACAAGTTTAGTTCTTAAAGGAAAATTTAGACTCTGTAATGTACTGAAATACTTGAAAATAATTGTTGTTGCTGTGTAATCAGTGTTGTATAGATCTTAATTCCTCTAAGACAGCTACTTTAAAGAATAAGCTTCGAAGACAACATTAAGAGAAAATTAACGCTTTAAGAAATCCTTTTCAGTTTACATATAGATTAAACCTTGGTTTTATATGAAAACATGAGTATTTGACCTTAAGGAGAAACCATGAATATCTTTAGTCGATTGTTCCTCATACCTATAACCAACTTAGTTACCTATAAAGTTGTTTAAATTTGCCCTTTATATATATTTTATATATATATTTTATATATATTATATATATATGTTTTATATATATTATGTATATATGTATTTATGTATATATTTATGTATATATATTTATATATTATATATATAAATGGCAAATTATATATATCTATATCTATAGATATATATGCCTTCTTGTTTTTCTAATCACATAAAGACTTTCTTAACCAGAAACATTTTCTTTCTACACACCTAGACACTTCAAATTCCTCTTCCCTATCCATTGACCCCTCTTGTTTTTCACATTCTGGGAAAAGAAAAAACCTATCAAATTTCTGAATTTAGACGAGTTACTCCATTGTTTTGCAGAATGAAATGTAGCTCTATTATGACATTGGAAAAGCTAGAAGCCATCAGGAACAAGAGAGTAAAACAGCTCCTTAAAATGACAGGGAAAAGGAATGTGAAAACATCTTGGTAATAAACTCTCGAACCACAATACAATCATTGGAATTTTTTTCTTACAATTTTTGTTTTCAAAGTTATAAAAAGTAAAACAAGTCACCTGAATTGTCAGAATAAATGTGATTTTGCACAGTACAACCATACACACCAAGCCAGAATTCATCAGCCCTCAGGTGTATGTTTCAAAGATGCTGTTAAAAGAGGAAAGTCCAGGGGCTGACCTGGTGCCCAGCAGGAGGGGAGCCCAGGCCCAGCCCCAACTTGCTGCTTGTTTTGAGGAGTCCTGGCCAAATGGAGGCTGTTCACACTATCCTCAGTCCACTCCCCCATCCCCAGCACTTCACACAGCTCAAAAATATTGCCTTGAGATTTCTGAAGAAGGTGAGTCCATGTGTCTTATTATGAAGCACTGAAAGGGCAGCCAGCATCTCAGAAATACCAGTTCTTCATAGCAAACTGGTTATTAATGTGTATAGGGGTGTCACCCAGAGATTAATTTCATGGTAAGATGCACTTTGTAACAATGTGAACAACTCCCTACAAAGGGTGGTTAAATAGGAAATGGTGAAAACATTCTCATGACTTAAAAGCCAGGCAGGGAGCTAAAGAAATGACTACTAAGCCCATCAAATAAATGTGCTGCTCCTCAAAAAGTAAATTCACATGAGCACATCAAACACAGGAACCCATGCTAAAGGTCCTGGCAGAGGACAAGGTCCAAAAGGAACTTGGTGTCCACTGACTCTCCTAGTCACAGGTACAGAGCTAAGTGTTTAGAATGCCAAAGCCTTGGGGAGGCAGGGGATCCATGTGAAAATAGAAGTCTCAAATAAAGTCTATAAAAAGGAGCATGGCTCCATCTCTCTCCCCAGTTCTATATTAGCATGGTGACACATGCTGAGACAGGAGAAGGGTACATGGTGATGGAGGAAGCAGGCTCAGCCCAACCACAGGTAACCAGCCAGAAAGCCCAGCTGGCTCACCTGCTTGCTCCACACCTGCACCTGGACACCCCACAAGTCAGGGTGTTGAGGCTCCCAGTTCAGACTCTTTCAGGCTGAATTCTGTTCAGTCTCCTATCCAAAAGATATGTTCCTGATTAAAAGACAAGTATGTGTTCCCATGGAGAAATTCACTGCACACAATACACAGAACCTGGTCGCTGGGACTGTGTCTGAGAATCTGGGCCCATTCACATTTTCCAATAATGCTTATTTTAAAACATGCCTCAACTAATATACTTTAAACACTGAAACAGGACAGGTGATGAATTGGAAAATGTTCAGAAACTACACCACTGAGGCTTTGCTGTACCTACTGACTCTGTGGCACATGATGATGTTTCCTGGGTTTGATTTCCTGGGTTTGATATGACGATTAAGCAGGAGCTTCTCAGTTCATGTCCCCTGCCTGCCTTTCAACTATGAGATCTTTTCTCATTTTCAAATATTTAAAATTTTTGTTCACAAATGAAAACTATACAAGATTCGAGTTTCAGAGCCCATAAATAAAGCACTACTGGAACACAGCCAAACTCACTGTTCACATATTATCTATAGGAGACACCCTGTAGCCCACGGAGCCTCAAATTCTCGTTACCAGCTCTTTATGAGAGAACACTTGCTAGCTCTGAGACTGCTCATTCTTTCTCCCAGCACATGGACCCCACCATCCAGGCAGACAGTGCTCCCAGGAAAGCACAGCCAGAGCATTGGACATTCACAAACTAGATTCAAGCAGCACTTCTGCCCCCAGGTTGTAATTTCTCAGAAACGGACTAGCAATCTAAGTTTGAGTTCGAAAAGATTGATTCATGCAAGGTATCTTACAAGGAACTTCCCCAACCCACTCTGCAACAACTTCAATCAAAAAGCATTTTACCCATGTTACAACTGGAACTGCAACAAGTGTAGAGAGGTGGAACGAGGTGCCCACTGGGAATGACTCAGTTTCAAATCCAACACACCAGCCACCAATTGGTCCTGCACAGGCAGCAGGACCAAAGATTAGGAAGAAAATAGGATAGGAGGAAAAGGATAATAAATTATTCCATTTTAATAAGAGATAATACTTTTATGCTATTTATAGTACTCTAATGGAAACAGTTGAAACTTTTGGACCCTTAGTACATAGAATCATGATAACACAATGTTCAAGTTTATCATTCCAAGGCATTCAAGAAGTTAAGAACACATGACCTGATTTTTTACAGTTAGCAGGTTAACATTAGAAATTAATAAAATGATTCTAGCAAATACAATGATGAAGGTTAATCCCATATGTTATATCTAATTTACTTATGCATGATAAGAATCAAGTTATCAGGAAATTATATCAAATACCATTCACTTTTTAACTTTAAAGACACACTCTGTTCTCATTAGTTCACCCAGTTTAAATTAAAATTTTAATCATGAGTCAAAGTTATTTGGGTATATATAATATATATTTATGTGTAATATATATATTTTAATTTATAAGCTGTCATTGTCTATATGCCAATTTGATATCATGTACATTATATATGGATGCACACACATATATAGATATAAAACACAACATAAATGTGTACACACATGGACAAAAGCAAAGGCATTGTAAGTTTGTAGGCAAATCTCCATGGCAATGTTACAGATGTTTATTGAAACATTAGATTGAGAGTCTACCTTTGCAAACTGGCCTCTGAATAAAGCAGAGTATAAAAAAACCTCTAGAGTTGGATAAAATACCCGATAAAAATTAACCTAGTTGAGTTGAATGAAAATCATGAGCACTCTCTCTCTCATTATTATTATTATTATTATTGTTATATATGTGATTTTGAAAAACAAGAGTCCTAGGAAAATGATCTAGATGTTAATTATTTCAGTAAAGCACCATGATAGTGAGGAAGAGAGAGTGCCCTGAAGTCATTTATCTGTGTCACAGGTAGGGAGAAGTTCAAGGGACACTATTTTTTCCTTGACTCTCAGATCTCCTACTGAGCTTTCCATTTGCATTTCAAGGCAACCTCAGAACAGTATGGCCAGGAAGAATGCTGTCTAGAGATTTTTAACACTTTTTTGGTGTTAATGAGGTTGGTAATGAGGCCAGGTTTGGATGCAGAAAATTATGCAACATTATCTCCCATTATTTTGAGGACTGAGGCTATTATGTCATGCTCCTAACAGAAATGTGACATGTGTTGGCTCCCCTCAACTCCCTCCCCTCCATAAAGAAAATACATTTCACACCCTGTGAGTCCACATTGGCTGAACAGCTGCTGGTAGGCAAATCAACACCAACCACAAAACTGAGATAGGTTTTCATGGCCTACACTACATGGATGGACCAAGGATTTGTACTGAATATTTAAGTGGTCTGAACCCATCCCTTCCCACAATTTTCCTCCCTCCCCAATAATCCCTTCCCTTGTACACCCAGCAAAACTTCACACATCATCTTCTAGCCATTTGTTTTGGCATCTCCCACTGGCCTTGTCATCTCTTTGAAGAGGTAAGACCCCATTCAGAAGGTCTGTATCAAGAAGATAACTTGTCCTTAGGCTAACGGGGACCCTGCTCCCCCACCATTGAGATTGAGGTAAAGATGCTTCCTCAATTCCTAGTGCAAAAAATCCAGTCTAGTGATAGGCAACTTGGTGACTGAAGAGTGAAGGGGATGCCCTGCCTTCATCTGTCACCTCAGTCGAACCTTGTGGAACATTTAATTTCATCTTTTGAGAAATGTCTGGTTCCTTGCCCATTTACTTTTTGGGTTATTTGGTTTTCTTTGGGTGTTTAATTTGTTGAGTACTTTATATATTCTAAATATTAATCCCCTGTCAGAGGAGCAGCCTGTAGAAATTTTCTTCCATTCTCTAGACTCCCTCATCATATTCTTCATCATTTCCTTTGCTGTGCAGAAAGTTATTTTAATTTGATGGATTCCCACTTATTCATTCTTGGTTTTGTTATTTGAGCTTTTGAAGTCTTATTAAGGAAGTCAGTGCTTGCACCAATATAATGGAGTGTTGACCTGGTTTTCTTCTAGTAGTTGCAACATTTTCTGTCTAATTCCTAAATCTTAGATACATTTTGATTTGATTTTTGGACAGGGTGAGGGTTAGGGATCTAGTTTCATACTTCTATATATTTCATTCCAGTTTTGCTAGCAACATTTTTTCTTACCTCTTTTTCATTGTCACTTTTTTAAAACATTAATAGGGAACTAAGTAAGAGGGAAAGGTGGACCTTAATATCTTAATCCTCGTGGGATTTATGGGACACTTAGTACCCACCCACTGTATATTAACTAAAAATATAACTGAGATTTCAGCAGAAGGCACTGTAACTTAATTGTGATCATAAGTATGGCTTATTAACATTATAATAATGTATGTGTACAAGTTATTGTCCAAAACAAGACTTATTCCAACAACATCCTTCTCATATTTCATAATTTTTGAAGAGACAGAATGAATGTCACAATTCAGGAAGGTCATTGAAATTCTATGATGGGAACCAACCAAATTAGCACTTGTGTGGGTGTAATATATTTGTCAGAGACGGAACCTGCGTGCAGCATCTGCTTTCACTAGTGCCAATGACAATGAATTCAGGAAAAAGAACATTGCCATTAACAGGGAAGTTCTTAAAGAAACCAGTTCATTGGTTTAACTCCAAGCCTGCCAACCTGCAATGTCTTTGAGAAGGCTGAGGACACCAAGTGATTGACAAGCACAGGGAAGCTCCAGAGGCAAGACTTGACTAAGTGGTCTCAGTCCAGGGTCCCAAGCAGGATCCCATTGTCAGTTGTAAATACTTTCTCCTTTTCTGCCCTCTGAGATTCAGTCTATTAATTTAGACAGAATTATCATTGTTGTTTTAATTAACTGCCACAAGTAGATTCAAAGTGAGACCAAGGGTCAACCATGAAGGTTTCTGGCTATGTATCACAGTTGAGTTTAGACTTCTTTCCAAAGGGAGGTAACAGGACCGTCTCTGCCTAACTGTGTCAGGAGAAGGTAAGCACAGCACATTGTCACACTGCTGAAGCAGAAATTTTCCTTTTGCTTGCAGGGGAGGCCACCTGAATGCAGGAATGAGAAGCTCCCATTTTGGTCTCCCTATAGGAGCTTATTGTTCTTGAACATCTTCTGCAACAAAGGAGAAGAGAGTGACATCTTTTCTTTTTGTGAATTCCTTGTGCCAGTTAGTGTGGTGGGAGCAGGTAAAGGGATTTGCTTGTGAATTTAAAGGCAGGTCCTCAAGAGCAAGTTGTGATTTCTCAAACAACCCAAGAACAGAAGGAGAAGAGGAAGAGATGGCAGCTTCTCAGTTTAGTTTGTTCCAGGACTAGAGACCTGTTAACTTTTCCTCCTGTAATGATATATATTTACCAAATTTACTTCTGATATTCTTTCCTAATTCATCTGTTTCCAATTATTTATAACCTCTTTTTACAATCAAGAATGAGTTTTGTGCATCTTGCTGGGGAATGTATTCAGGGACATGTGCATGCTGGGCAAGCATTCTACCACTGATCTAAATTCCAGGACAAAGTTAAGTGTTAAAAGTAAAACTTCTCCCCTACATCACAGCCAACTCTTCATTCTATCCTCCTCAGAGTCTTTTGTTCAGGACAAATTGTCACCATGATTTCGTGAGCTGTGATATTGCTACTTTTCCTGTTGTGACAGATGAACATGGACAAATGCTTATAACCAGTTCTTACTGGGAATAGAGTCTAGTCCTCAGCATCAGTGAAGATGGAGTATGCAGGTTTCATGGGTGCTCCATCAGCTATTTGCCATCCAGGCTTTGGGAAATGCACATTGAAACTGAATGTCATGCACAAACCTTTCACAAACTTACTTGGCAGAGTCACCTAATGCTGAAGAGATTTAAAAACACTCAAACCATTTCCTTAAGTATGCATGTGGGCAGAAGGTTCTTCCATGCAAGGAAGGGTTTGTAGAATTTACCCACCCAGGATTCTTCCTAATAGCCCAATGAAAACACTCATATGTGCTTCTGAGGTAGACAGTTACATCAGTGAAGCTGACATAACACTGGAATTCAGGTTGTAAAAGGACAAAGAATTACATTTAAAGACATATGTGAATTGAAAACAACTTATAGATTTCAATGTCACAGAAAAATAGGAATTACTCCTGGATATTTACATAAATTATAAAAGCAGTTACAGTTCTTAGTGCTGATGGATGGAGGAATAACCCTCAACTTTGAGAAGAGTGACCAGCAAGGATCATGAAGAGCTCTCTGGACTGATAATGTACTGATTTTTTCAAAAAAAAACTCAAACAGACTTGTGCTCAGGTTTTAAAATTCCACTGTGCTCAAATATTGACCTGCCCATGGATTGTTAAATATTTATATCTAAGTCAGGATTTATTTAAAGTGAAAGGAAGGAAAATAGCAATACTATAATACTGCAATTAGTAAAACTATTATCATACACGAATACTAAATTCCTTGACACTTTGATCATTGTTTTATAATAACTATTTTTCTATATTAAAAATTAAAGTGTTATAATAATATAGCTTCAAATGAAAACACCTGAATGGTGGGATTCTGTTTATATTAATGTAAGTATGTTAAGATAAAAAAAGAACACAGCAGGTATAATGAAAAGGATCCAGTAAGTTGATGACTCTTCTGCCAAGTATTTCCATTATTTTACTTAACACAAACAGATTTTACTGTGGAGAACAAATATTTTCAGTCAGATGTTTGAAGAGAGATTAGCCATTCATCAGAAACTATAGTTGGTATATTTGTGAAATAAATAAAATGTAAAATGGTATAGCAGTTCATTATTGACATAATTAATATTCCTAAAATTGTCACATGTAAATTTTCAATATTGCTTGATGATGAAAAGCAAGATCTGATAAAATATACCTTCATACATATAGTAACACATGCACACATATAGTAACACATCCAAAAGGATACATATGTGTGTGCACTGACAATTTTTTATGCTATGCCTTTGTCATGATTGTATTTATGGTTCTAGGGAGACGAGTAAATAACAGGCAGGACATGGTATATGCACATACATGTCACATTGTTTCTGAGGACACTAGGGAAAGCTATGCTTCAGCAAAGCCTAGACACATTGACTTCTCTGTTCATGCGAATAAAGGGGCTGAGAGCAGAGATTCACACATTGGTTAAGGCAGAGATGTTCACCAACAGCTGACTAGGATCACCAGAAACACTCCACCAAACTTGAATGGTGAAGTAGAGAGTGTAGAGAGATACAAAGCTGCTCACCAAAAGCAAAGGGTTTGGGGAGGCCTGGACTCATGGAAGGATCTGGGGGATGGACTGTTGCCATGGAGGTGTGGGATACTCTACTTGTGCCTGTACAGAATGAGAACCATGGAGCCACTGACCTAGGGCATGTTTGCCAAACACAGTACATCAGGGAAAGACAAAAATGTTATATTTACTGCCTCTCCTGTTTTGTCATAATCACCACTACAGCAGTATCCAAAATCTCTTCTTTTTGTGATATTGTTATCACACTTGTCAGTCGCATATATAGGACTATATATAGGTCCAGCAGGTGGACAATTCAGTACAGGAATATGGAGGTGTCAGTGTGCCTGGGAGATTTCACTTAGGGCTCTGCTCATCTGGAGTCTCAGGACTGACAGTGATGTCCTGTGAGACACTCAAGTGGCAGGTGCTTCTGAAGGATATACCCCTGGCCTCCCTGTGAACATAGAAAACAAGTTTGCATCTAAGATCACGTAAAAATGTATAAACATACGAGCTGTCCTGGTCTGTAGGACTCCACTAAAGTGTAGGAATCAGGAGGTGGCTATAATTAGGTGGTTAATAATCAAATCTGTGCACCTCAGCCTACACCCAGAGAAGTAAAGACTGAGATAGTAGCAAAGGAGACAAAAATTCCACAGGATTCCAACCAGAGTCTGGGTTAAGAATATCAAACCCATCGTCAAATTCTCAGAGGCCGTTTTGCCAGTTCTTACAGACTGATTTAGAGGCCAAGGATCCAGACTGAGGACAAGAGACAAGGGCTACATTGAAGATGGCAACTAAACTCCAGTGCTTCTACTTACTGTTAGTTCACAATTAAGAGCATGTACTTTAATGTGTTCCTAGTATTAGAAGGATTCTACCACTACAATGTCTGTTGTTTAATATATTGATATGTGTTATAGCCATTAAAAGAAAAGAACATATCCTTTTCATTCTTACTTGATTTTTACCATCTCTGAGAAAGGTACTTCACTATAAAGTTGAAGGATATTTAACATAAGAGATGTTATCTGATTTGTTCAAATCCATACTTGTTGGGGTATCATGGGCTGATTTGGAAGGGGCATTTAAGCATCATGACCTACTATCAAACCTAGTTTGTTGAGCTTTTCCATTTTGCCAGATACATATTTATTTTTTACTGTACATATGAATACATATTAGATAAAATTTCATTATTTTGGCTTTAAAAATATGTACTTATTTGCAAATGATAATCCTATCAGCCAATATCATTTAAAATTGAACCTTAAAAGATTTTGATACAAGAGATGCACTGATTCCTGTAAAGATTTACAGGAAGCTGCCCCACAATCATGGTGGCTTTAATGAATATGAGGTCATCCCCACATCAACAGGGCCACAGAAGGACACATTTGCTTGTATTCCAGCAAACATTGTAAAACAGCTCCTACAGGAGGAGTCATTGGACTTTCTGACACCCTAAACCATGGCACCTGAAACACTAGTCAATGATAGAGTACAGAGTTTAGAGAATGAGCTTACTAGTTCAGGACATACACTCATCAATTAATGTATAAATTAATTGAAACAGCTAGCAATAAGTTGAGATGTACAAGATAATGAAATAGGAAAATAATGTAAAATGAAAGCTGTAAGGCAGCAATCATTTAAAGCATATTATGAATGGAAAGCATTGCTTTTCAGATTGGTCTTGAACATTTAAATTTTATTTTCAACTAACAAATAATAGTTTATAATTTGGGGGGAAATTAGATGTTATGATCTATCAATACATTGTTGGAAGTGTCAATAAATTTCTTCATATATATCTACAAGTTCATGTACTTATCACTTTGAGTGACATAAGTAATTTTAGAATTTCATAAACCAGATAAACTTAACAAGATTCATTGAAGTTTGTCAACTGCCATCTGATACTGATTGTAAATCACCTGTTCCTTCCATGCTATCTTCTGAACCTCAAGAATGAAAACCACCTCATTATCACAAATAGTGCCTCATGTCCCTAGGGCAAGTGCAGCTACTGTCCCTTTCAACACCTCCTATAGCAGAGTTGAGGAAGCATTTCTATTCCAGCCAGAACAATTCAAATACACTGAATCTGTGCAGGATTAGATAATCCATACATGTTTATCCTAGTCTCTATGGCAAGCATGAAGGTAAAATAGGTGAGCCTCCAGTCACTCCTGCAAATTCTGTCTATGATTGGAGAAAAGCAGGCTGAATTATTGTCAGGAATACAGTCTTCAAGCACCTTGACACTCAGTTTTCATTGTCAAATGGTTTAAGAATGAAAGATTTTAATTTTGTTACTGTGGTCCCTTCCATGAGATCGTCTGACATTGATGAGGGATCTGCTACCTGCAACTATGTTTACTTGCTCAGCTCATGCCTTAAGAACTATTCCTTCCCATGGGTGGCTTTGGAACTACAGCATGTCCAAACTAACTCTCAGATCCCCTTTATCTGACACCACCACTTATCGAGACTCTGACGTGTCTACTTCCCTCACACATTCTATCAGACTCAAATATTAAATCCCCACCTTCCTCCATCCTCTTGACAGAGGAGTGCAGTCCAGTGGTCACTATAGGCAGTTCTGTGTGGGTCTAGGCAGCTGGATCATGAAATATGACTTTGTGATTCTGTGTCCTCACCACCCTGAAGTGCTTCAATGATCATGGCACCTGTCACGGCATTGACAGTGCAGTCTGGGGAAGCCGAGATCGTCTTCAGGACATTATCATAACTGCAGGACATTATCATAAGAAGAAATGTAGACACATAAAGACATACTGCAAGTTCTCACTTATGTATGGAAGCTCAAAGTGTTCATCTCAGTAGACTTAGAACAGCAGTAAACAGAGGTGAGGGCAGAGGATAGGAGGATAGAGTAAGACACAGACACAGGGGTGTAGTTATAGTAGGGTATCTCCTAATGTTTTATAGCGCAGTAAGATAAACACTGTCAATGACCCTTAATTGTATATGTCAAAACTGCTAGTGCAGAGTAGTTTGTTTCCAACACATAATACATGATAAATGTTTGATATGCTACACCAGTTATGCTCTTTTAAGCACTGTATATTTTATATATGTATTGAAATATCATTGTGTACCCACCCATATGTGGGTACATATAATAAATGCTTGGGTATATAAGTAATTATGTCAATTTGTCTCTTAAAAAACAAATACACAGATGACCCTCCATCTGTTAGGGACTGCATGTGCTTGTTATCCAACATCAGATGACGATATTTGAGATGGGTGTGCTGAGGGTAATTAGGTTTACCGAGGTCATGTGTTGCGCTGTCATGTTGGGATTACTTCACTTAAAGAAGAGACACAAGATCTTCTCCCCCTCTTGGCACATGAGGATGCACAAGAAGGTCATCATGTGCATCACAGGCAGAGGGCACTTTCTGAAGTTAGCAACCATAATCTTGATGTTGGACATTGCAGCCAGAGAAGTAAATACACAGTATTCAAATGCCAGTGTTGTCTTAGGGCAGGATCTGATAAATCCAGAAACGGAGGGAGTATTTGGAATTTTCCTTTCCTATATATGTGGTCTGTATAACAAATTCTCAAAAAATATTATCAAACAGTGTTTTAACATTTATTTTAGATTTATAATTATTTTATACTTTTTTAAGTACGGTATACTTTCCATATTTTCTTGTATCTCTTTAAAATGTATAGGTGAAGACATATATATATATATATATATATATGTACACACACATACTATTACATGGTATATTCAATTAGATTTTCTTGTATTACTTCATAGCTTTTGTTTACACTATTTGCTTTGCCAATATATATCCATATATTTTGAAAACTTGCGTGATTTTACCCATTTAATTCCCATGATTGACGGCCATTAATAATACTTCCAAACCAGTACTTGATAAGCTGGGCACACTGGCACAGGCCTGTAATGCTTGCAACTCAGGAGACTCAGGCGGGAGGATTGCAAGTTCAAAGTCAGCCTCAGCAAATTAGTAAGGTCATATGCAACTTCATGAGACCCTGTCTCATAAGAAAAAATTAAAAGGGCTGGGGATGTGGCTCAGTGGTAGTTACCCTGGGTTAAATTCCCAGTATAGCCCCTACCCATATAAAATATACCCATATATATACCCCTTCCCCATATAAAAAATCATGGGGAAGATAGGGGGCCTCCTATATTTTCTCTGACTTTACTAGGAATTAATTCAGCTATTTCTCTATAGAAGTGATAACACTGATTCCCAGTGACATTTCTTTGTCAAGTTAAATGAACAGCCATAGAAACTTGCTTTCTTTATATCATTATCATATGTGGGATTATGCCATACCACTTTGCTTGCATCTGTTCAGACAATCAGGTCTGGCAGCTTATCTTCAAAAAGTGATCATTATACTTACATATTTCTAACAGCAATAACTATTGCAGTTCGTATATGAGATCCACTTGGTCCTAGGATAATTGTCAATGTTAGAAACTTTTGCTAATACTAGTTTCTGTATTTTTTACTTCCAATGATTTCAGAGATTCAGAGATTCATCAAATATATTTTTGAAAATATCAGTAAGATTTGGTGAAACATTTGGAAACATTATTTTCAATGCCTATGAATACCTTAAGTTTCATGGTATTCTCTAATCATTTGGCGACAATATTTGGTATCAAATCCATGGCATACAACATCATAATCACCCACTGCACTACATAGTAACATCTTCTGACCCCAAAATATCTCTTTTGGTGCTTGGTATCCAAACCAGAAATAACAAAATACCTTCCAGCAATAACAATGGAAAAACCAGGACAGGAGCTGTGGCTCTGGCTCAGTGGGAGAGCACTTGCCTACCATGTGTGAGGCACTGGGTGTGAGGTGCTGATTCTCAGCACCAAATATAAGTAAATGAATAAAGTAAAGTTCTATCAACATCTAAGAAATATTTTTTAAAAGCCAGGACAAGATGGATTTTCAGCTGAATTGATTCAGATGTTTAATCAGGAATAAATGTGATTCCTCCTTGAATTATTCCATTAAATAGAAAGGGAAAAGTGCTCTCAATTTTGTGATGAATGCTGTATCATCACCATGATTCCAAAACTGGATGAGGACAAATCAAGAGGAGAAAACTGAACAATATTTCTGATGACGAAAGGAAAGGTCCTTAAGATATTAGCAATCCACATTCAAAAACACTTTAAGAACTGTGCTCTATGAACAAATCAGTTTCATCCCAGGGATGTAAGTTTAGTTCAACATATGCAAAGTGTTACAGGTAATTCATCATATAAGACTTAAAATGAAAAAATCATGTGATCATGTTGGGTGATTGAGAAATAATATCCAATAAATTCATAATCCATTTAAGTTTAAAATCAGAAAAAATGTAGGAATATAAAGAATGTACCTCAACAAAATGAAGGCTATATATGACAAATCCAAAGCTGTCATGATTCTGAATGAGGAAAAATGAAAGCATTTTCTGTAAAATCAGGAATAAGACAAGAAATTCTACTCTCCCACTTCTCCACAATATATTTCTTGAAATTGTCACCTGAGCAAATAGACAAGAGAATGAAGTTAAGAGGATAACAATATGAAAAAGAGAAGTAAAATTATCTCTTTAGGGATGTTATGGTCCTATATTTAGAAGATCCAAAACTCCACTAGAATATTTCTAGAGCTGTTAAAAAAATTCTATCAATAAGAAGAATACAAAATCCACTTTAAAAATGTTCTGTTTCTGTTCTTGGTGTTGGATCACGAACATCATGACTTGCATATCTCTTTTCTTGACTGGTGATCATTCCTGTCTAGGAAAATCCACTCATAAATTTTCTTGATCTTACTATGTGTTCATTGAAGAATTCATATGTTATGTTAGGAGAGAAACTCTGTAATTGGCAGGTATCATTCGAAAAGTATATAATTCTATATTTCCTTTCAGTATTTTAAATTTTAATTATGAACAAAACCACATGACAAGATATTTGCCATCTTAATACTTTTATTTTATTATTACTATTATCAATTCTACCATAAAATCCATGAATCTATATTGGTATGTGCCCTGGAAACTCTTGTGATTTGAGGTTCTCTTTGACCCTTTCCATAACAACATGTGTTTTAAAAATTTAACTATTGTCAAAACCACGTAAGATAAAATTTGTCATCTTAGTTACTATACATACTTGTTCCATAATGTTATATATATTGGAATAGTTACCCAGCATATCGCTAAAAGTTTTTAAACTTCAAAACCAAAATGGAATACCCATGATAAAACAATTGTTTATCTTCCCATTCTTTTATCAGTTGTTTATTTTTCTTTCATTTTTACATGTATTTCACCTTGCCTCTTCTTTTCAGGGTTCAGGGTTTTTTGTCTGTGTATTTTGGTTTTGTTTGGTATCATTTTCAGTTCTTTATATTCTTTTCTTCTCTCCTCCTGTTAACAGCCAAATTCTAAGGTTCTTTCTTCCTCTCTCCCATTACTTTGCTTCTCCTAATTTCCCCAGCTCCTTCCTCATAAACATCACCTTCCACATCTCTTCTGCATTCTCTATGTTCAGTTTTTGAAGATGTAAATTCTTTCCTATGTTCCTAACACATTTTATTTTCTCCTGATTGACTATACTTTTACCATTTTTCAGAAATGACTGGTCTATATAACTCCTGCTCCTATCATTAACACTGATGCAATCAATACTGCTCTGGGTGACATAGTTCACAACTGCTGACTGTTTTAAAGCCAGGTCTAGTTCATGGTTATTGTTCTTACTGTTGACTGCTATTGATTGAACCAGTCCTGATTTTGCTGGTAATTTCCGTGGAAGTAATAGTAGGAACTGAGTATTTACTTTCAAGCTGTGAATTATTCACAATAGTTGTTACTATTGTTTATCTGGCCCTTTACTGTGCGGTGTTGGGAACCTGTAAGGTTTCAGGTTAGAGATTCAACTGCTGGACTAAACTCAAACAAATGATAGCAAACCATGCCCACAAAAAAAGTTAATGACATCCAACCTTCAGCTACACTTTAATGCAGATAATACAAAAGACAAAAACAAAACTAATGATTAGACTCTGTAATCTCCACCCCATTCAAATTGGAATGGTCAATAATATACTATACAACATAGTAGACACCTGCTGTTGAATTCCTGACCTAGTTCCCATTTCTTTTTATTTTTGGTACTATTGTAAAATGCTGATCCCACCACCTCATATGTAGGTGATAAATAGTCTTGTAGACAGTGGGCACTTCTCCTTAAGCTGTACATCTCTTGCTGATGTTAGGGCCACTCTTTGCTTATCCTCCCTGAAGAAGAGATTGAAAGAGACTGGGATACTTCATGACCACACAGATGTCCTGCATCTGAGAAGTGCTTACAACTCAATCAAGCAACACCGACTCTCACTACACACACACTCTATTTCACCAGAGCCCTGACATTACTTGAACTCAGATAAGTGGAGGAAAAAAGTTCCAAAACAACAAGGACTCAAGGAGGAACAATAACAAAGGGAACTCAGGTCCCACCCCTTGGCATCTGCTCATGTACCAAAAAGAGACAGAAACATCATAAAAAAATTAGATAATTGCACACAAGAGACATGCATGAAAATGTGGTAGGGTAATTCACCTCAATTGATGTGCAAGTCCAACACCTCTGAAATCATGAGTAAACAGACAAACAACTCTCCTCCAAAATTCATAATCCCACAACAAAGGATCCCACTGATAGCATGGTAGGTCAAATCTGGAGAAAGATTACAAAAAACTGATTCAAAATGTTCAGTGCTGAAAAGATCTAAGGAAGGGATTAAGAGAACAAGTACAGGAGATGAAATGTCACTTTAGTGAAGAAATAGAAATAATTAAAATACAACAAGCAGAACTCCTATAAATGAAAGACACAATCAATCAAATTAAAAGTTCACTTGAATGCATCACTAAAAGAGTAAATGATGTAGAGATGTAGAGAATAGAATCTTACCTTGAAGACAGAAATTCAGGCACTGAAGACAGGCTATGTGATCTTGAATACACATAAAGCAATAAAGGGAAAAATCACAGTACATGAACAGAATATACAAAACCTCTGGGACAAAGTTTAAAAGATAAGCCTGAGAATCAAGGGGATAAGAAAGAACATGGAGATACAAATTAATACATAAAGAACATTTTCAATGAGATAATTACACAAAGTATATCAGAAATGAGATAGACATACACATACAGAAACATTACAGGACCCCAAATAGAGCTAGTCAAATAAGAAGCCCTAAAACACATAGTATAATCAAAATATCCTAACATAGAAAATAAACAAGGAATAGTAAAAGCCCCAAAAGAGAATCACCAAGTAAGATATAGAGGCAATCCAATAAGATTCAATTTTGATTTAGTAACTCAGACTCTAAAATCAAGGAGGACCTGGAATGAGATATTCTTAGATCTAAAAAAGAAAACCTGCCAAATAATATTATTATATCTAGCAAACCTCAGTTTCAAATTCAAGACAGAAATAAAAATCTTTCCATGACTAAGTTTAAATAATTCATAAGCACCAAGGCAGCACTACAAGGAATACTCAAAGACAAACTGAACAAAGAGGAACTAAAAAACAACTACCAGTGCTCCCAAAGAGGGAAATTTCCATATAAGAATAACCCACAAAATGAGAATCAAGATAGGACAAACAGAGCAAAAACCAAAAATGGCAGGAAAGCACAAATGCATCTTTACTCACACTGGCCATTAACAATTTCAACTTCCCTATTACAAGACACAGATTAGCAGCATGGATATAAAAACAAGATCCAACAATATGCTGTTTACAAGAGTTCATCTTATGGGCAAAGACACTCGCAGTTGAAGGTAAAAGAATGGCAACAAATATTCCAGGCATATAGTACAAATAAATGAGCAGGTGTAGCTATCCTCGTATATGACAAAGCAGATTTTGAGGAAACAATAATCACAGATGACAAAAAGGCCACTACATCCTAATAAAGGAACAATCCAAGAAGATATACCAATAGTAAACATTTAGGCCCCAAATGTGCTAAGACTCCTTGTTTGTACCTCGATTTCCGTGCAGTAATTACGTATATGAAATGTATTTGGAAATAAGAATAAAAATCTTTTTTGGTATAATGCTGAAAAATGACAATGAACTTTTCTGAGGAGAGCAGGACAGACCTCCCAGCCTGATCTGCCACATATACACATGGGTGGGAGATGGCTTTGGGTGTTGTGGTAATGGAGAATGGGGGTGGGCTGCATGTGATTCCATCTTCCTGCTGATGCCAATGGAGGGCAAAGCCAAGGCTTTTCTCAGCTTTCCATGTTGGTACAATCAGAGGAGGAAGTAGTGAGGCTGAAGAGGTGCCAGTAGCTAATACTGAGAAGTGGAGTCAGACTCTATCAAAACCCTGGATGTTCACTCTTGGAACTCCTGACTTCTTGGTTGGAAAGAATAGTTTTCCTCATGCCACTAACTTGGTACATTCCATTTTCTGCTGCTCACTCAAATTCCACTACACAACATAAGTATAAAAACACTTGTAAAATAATGTTTAGATATACTCTCTGTTTTCACACTGGTTTTATGAAACTGTTTTGAAATGTTTTGAAATATTTATGAGCTATTGTATATGATTAAACAATTTTACTAGTACAATGTCCAAGGACTATAAAAGAACTAATTTCTATAGTACAGTAATTACTGTACTATACAAGGAATTACTATACTGTACAAGGAATTTAAACCAGGGTGCTCTACCACTGAGTTACATCCACAGCTTCCTCCCCTGCCGTTTTTAAATTAAAAAAAATTTTTTTGGATAATTTTTCTGTTTCCCTCCCAGGCTGAACTTGAATTTGAGATTCTCCTGCTGCCTCAGCCTCCCAGGTCACTGGAATTACAAGCACACATGAGCACACCTGACTGGAAAGTGCTAATTTTGAATTATTACATTAAGCATTATTATAAGATTTATTCTCAATTATAATAAAAATTATTTTTTGGTCCTTGGAATTAAACCCAGAGGAACTTTACTACCGATCTAAATCCCTTTTTCCTTTTTGAGACGATTTCTTGCTAAGCTTCCCAGGCTGACCCTGGGATAACGATCCACCTGATTGAGCTTCTTGAGTCACTGGGATTACAGGCATGTGCCACTGCCCCAGGCTCTAAAACTTTCTAGATATAATTTGTCCTTCCCATAATTTTATCTCACATTGTAACCAGGCTAATATATTTTTCTCCAATGTTCTCCACTGTATGCACAAGTTTACGGTTGTTTTGAGACTTGTTAACATAAACATGCACCCAAGACAACAACTAATGCAAAGTAGGGTACCATGTGGAAAAGTTACATCTAACTCAGTGAATGAACTGGAGTGATCCCAGATGGTGGGGTGAAGACTCGGCATGGAATTGGCTAAGGTCATGTGCTTGAACACTCAGTACATGAATGCTAACCAGGCTCTGGAAACGTAAATGAAAATATAAAGTACCCAGGATTCAAACTAATTTGGTTCAAAGGGATATCTCCCCCAAATACCTGGAGACTGTTCTGATTTTCCCAGAAATGGAGACTCTCATCCAGAGTCAGAGGATCTTGTAAGAATGTGAACTTTATGTGACTTTAACTGTGGCAACTGACAGTCAGTGTTCTCCTCTTAGATTTATTTCCATCCCCAAATAATACATTTCCACTGGATGTGTATCTGCTATGTTTGCATATGTATAATCCTTTACACTTGAGAAGAGTCATGCATGATGAGTGAATCTTCAATGGAAAAGAGTGATGCTGCTCACACTCATGTGGACACAGGAAAGACATGCATCCAGTTACCTTCTAGTCATTGAATCAGGATTCATGTTGTCTGACTGCAAGTTTGACTTTGTTGCCAGCTTGAGAGGACTGGGGTTTGATCCCAAGGGTTCATTATCACTGAATTACCAAGGCCTTTTTATTTTTTATTTGAAGCAGTTTCTCAAGTTGCCTGGTCTGCCCTAGAATTTGCAACCCTCCTACCTCAACCTCCCTGCATTAATTCACTAAACAGTTCTGTGGGAATGATCACGCTTTCTCATGTGGAAACAACGGGCCCAAGAAGTTTATACATCCATTCATAACTCACCCAGAATATAGATGCAGAAGCAGGATTTGAACATGCAAGCAGTCTCAGATGCCTGGTTCATAAACATGAACAACCACTGCCATCCAGGCAGCACAATTGCAGCAGGTCAAGCAAATGCACAGCAAGCAAAATGTTTCTGGAGGTACAGGACCTTAGCAGATGACTTAGGGTGACTGAGCTGCCCACTAGGGTACAGGCCTTTGAGGCATCACAGTTCTGCACATGTTGACGTGGTAACCAGACCATGTTACCACCCTGACAAACTGCTCAGCTTGGGAGCATGTGTCTTTCCTTGCAGTGTGTGCTGTGCAGGGAGGAGTAGGTCTTACAAAAACTGGTTTTCTGAGGTGCTCAAATTTACTGGTAAATGGATGGAGCCGGAGAAAATCATGCTAAGTGAAATAAGCCAAACTCCCAAATCCAAAACCTGAATGTTTTCTCTGATATGCAGATACTAATTCACAATGATGGGGAGATAGGAAAGAATAGAGAAACTTTGGATTAAGTAGAACTGAGTGAAGGGGGGGTGTAGGGATAGAGAGGATAGTAGAATGAATCAAATATTGCCCTGTGTACACATATAACTTTACGTATGACCACAAGAATGAGAAATCATAATTGTATATGATGTATCAGTGTGCATTCTACTGTTATATATAAATAATTAAAACAAATTTTAAAATTTAAAAAATCAACAACACTAGTAGTTACCAGTGTAATCCATCTATATCATCAAAAACTCAAGAAGAGATCAAGATTGGAATTTCAAAGAGCAAAAGTGAAGAGTTAAGGACATCATGGAGCTTAGTACCCATTTCCAATCCATTCCTTTGTGCAAAATATAAGGTTCGTGTCCTAATATCTGGGAGACACCTACATAAGGGAGACACGTACATAAGCACTTGTCCTCAGTGACCCTTCATAGGAATAGTTCATTTCCAAGCATAGAAACAAAAGCTAATAGAAAAATTCTCTTAGCTAAGGTGGCTCATCTCACCGAAGAGACACTTGCTTCCTCCACCCAAAGGTCGCTCACCACATCTTAGAGACACTTCCTCCCCATCCTAGAGGCTTTTCCAAAAAGAGATTGTTAACAGATAATATTTCATCATCTGTCTATCAACTTAGCAAAAGACCTCCCTTTGTTCTCCTAGGGGCTTACTGAAAATATCACCTGTATATTGTGTGCCCAAGACAGCTGACCACCAAGGTTTGCATGGAGGAGTTCCAGGGAGGAGCCCTATAAAACACCTTGAGCTCAAATCTGCCTTGCCTTCTCTCATTTTATGGGTGATGGCCTTTGTCAGATCCTAACTGGCAAATAAACTTTCTGTGTGTGAATTTTCCTGCCTGGCTTCTGAGTTGCTTGCCTGCAGTTCATTTTCCTTTCATTTGGTGCCCTAACTCAGATCCCCAGTGTGCTTGCTCCCCTTACTCTAAGGGTTTGAGCTGCTCTGGGTCCTGGACTCCCCAGCAGCAGCCTGCTCCTCCCTTCAAGGGTCTAATCTGACCTGGGACCCGATCTGACCTCCATAGACCAGGTTTCCATCTCACTGAGTGCTCTTTTTCACACCCCTACACCGGCCTCATTTGGTAAGTTGCTCCTCCCCCAGTTTTTGGTAAAACGACCTGTGTGACCTGGGAAGTGCCGGTTGATTGGCACCCCAAAGTTCACCACAGTAAACAGTTTGGGAGAATCCCCAGCCACAGCTCTTGAAGTTAGAGCTGAATCCCTATACTGATTACTAGAGGAGAGGTCCAGGTTGGGCGAGGATTTTTTCCTGAGGGGACTACCCCTTGTGAGAGTTATTCCTGATCCTGGGCCTTGTCTCCATGACTCATTCTCTACAGAAGCCCACAGGCCTGGACACCCAGGTACCTTAGAGGCTTAGCCAGATTGAGCCTTGATGCTTACCACTAGTGGTGATGACCTCCTGGGGTAACTGTCCTTCACTCTTGTGTTTCCCTGGAGGTTAAGGGATGCCATAACTCTATATTCACTCAATTCTGTCTCTTGCAATGGGTAGCTCCATCCCCAATAATAGCCCTCTGGCTATCTTTTAACTAATCTACTGTCCCTAGACCTCACCCCGGACCTCAAACCAAACAAGCTTATTTGCTTATGCAATGAAATTTGGCCTTCCTATACTTTAGATAATGGTTCAAATGACTGCCTAAAGGCACTCTAGATCCCAATATTCTTAGGGATCTTTTTAACTTCTGTGAGTGCTCAGGGAAGTGGAAGGAAATTCCAAACCTTCAGGCCTTTCCTTTTCTATGCACTAAGTGTTCCTTCTGCACTGTTTGCTCTCCTGCTCAAATCCTTTTGGCTCTTGCAAAACCAGCTCCTATCCCACCTAAGACTGAGACTTCCACTTCAGACAACTCTTCCTCTGATCCTGCTGATGAACCTCCACCTTATCGGGTACCTCCTTCTAATAATTCTGCTCCATTTTCACCTCCTACAACTCCTTCTCTTCCTTCCTTTTCTTCTCCTTTTTCCCTCCTTCCCCATCCTTCTTCCCCACCCCTACAACCTGATCTTGAGCTACCAACACTGGCCCCAAAACCACAACTGCTAGCCAACCAGCATCCATGTTCCCCTTGTGTGAAGTGGCCAGAGTAGAGGGTGTTATCAGGGTTCATGTGCCTTTTTTCCTGTCTGACCTCCCCCAAATAGAAAAATGGCTTGTGTCCTATACTTCCAATCCCACCACTTACATCAAAGAATTCCAATACTTAACTCAACCATATGACCTGACCTTCCATGATATCCATATGATCTTATCAAATACCCTTTTACCAGAGGAATGGAGGTGAGTTTGGGAGCAAGCCAGTCTATGCCAATGAAGTGCATCAGACCTCCCCAGTGCAACTACTTGGCACTGAGGCAGTCCCCGATTAGGACCCCATCTGGGATTATAACACTCTCAGGGGAATCAATAACAGAAACTACTTTATTACCTGCCTTGTGGCAGGGCTGAAAAAAGCAGCCCATAAAGACCATTAACTATGAGAAACTCCAAGAGGTAATCCAGGACAAAAATGACAACTCTTCAATATTCCTGGATCACCTAACTGAAGCCTTATTACAATATACCAACTTAGACCCCGAGACTCCAAATGGGTGGCAACTTCTTATGACTTACTTTTTCTCCCAGAGTTACCCTGACATTAAAGCCAAACTTGAGAACCTGGAGAGAGGACCACTAACTCCCTAACATGAGGTTCTGGCTATAGCCTTCAAGGTATACACTGGGAGAGATGAAAAGGCCCACAAGCAAAAATATCACACAAGCCATTGCACAAGCCATTCACCCAACACCTGCACCGGCTGCAGTAGTCCCAAGTTCCCCTGGTCTGAAGAGGTGTCCAACAGGGCCACTGAGACCTTGCTTTAAATGTGATCCATTGGGTCACTGGGCCTGGGCATGTCCCAATCCTTACCAACCACCTGGCCCTTGTCCTAGATGCAGACAAGAGGGACACTGGGCTATAGACTGTCCTCCAGCACATAGGCACTCCCGGCCATTTGGCCCCTCTGGTCCTTCATCCCAATTTTTAGGACTGGCCATGGAGGAGAACTGATGAGGCCTAGAATCCCTGCACCCGACCACTGCCATCTCACAGCGGGAACCTTGGGTCTCCAAGTCACGGGTATGCCTATCTCTTTCCTTTTGGACACTGGGGCCACATATTCAGTACTCATGGAGTTTGGGGAGCCTACCTCTCCTTCAATGTCCTCTATTTTCAGGGTAGATGGCATACCTTCCCAACCTTTACAGACACCTGCCCTCACCTGCAGGTTTAAGTTCTTACTTTTTACCTACTCCTTTCTGGTGATACCAAACTACCCCATTCCCCTTATGGGTAGGGATGTACTGTCTAAAATGAGGGCCACAATTTCTTTTGCCATTAGCATGGGCTCCCTTCCAGACTTGCCTACGGCACCTATAATCCTAGCCCTTATAACCAGTCCTTCATCTCCAACTCCCACTTGCTCATCCCCTTTACCTGCCTCAGACATTGATCCCATTGTATGGGACATCTCTAGTCCTTCCCTAGCCAAACATCATGACCCTATACAAATCCTCCTCAAAGACCCCTGCCATTTCCTGACACAATCCCAAAACCCACTCTCCCAGGAAAAACTCTTAGGTTTGCTACCCATTGTCCAAGATCTCCTACAAAAGAGCTTCCTTAAGTCTTCCAACTCTCCCTATAATACCCCAATTTTAGCTGTAAAGAAGTAAAATGGATTCTATTGCTTAGTCCAAGTCCTTCACCTCATCAATGCAGCTGTTATACCCATTCACCCTGTAGTCACCAACCCCTACACCCTGTTATCCACCATCCCCTGGATCACCACTCACTTCACTGTACTTGACTTAAAGGAAGCATTCTTCTCTATTCCTTTACATCCTGACTCCCAAGACAACTTTGCTTTTATGTTGACAGATCCTCATTCCCATGCCTCCTCCCAGCTAACTTGGACTGTTCTCCCACAGGGTTTTGAGACAGCTCCCACCTTTTTGGACAAGCTTTGGCCAAGGATTTTGCCTCATGAAATTTAGCAAGTCAATAGTTTTACAGTATGTTGATGATCTCCTCCTCTGCAGTCCTTCTTATGAGGACAGTTATGAGGACACCTGCAAGCTCCTTAACTTTCTATCTCTCTGTGGCTATAGAGTGTCACCCTCCAAGGCCCAATTATCCCTAACAGAGATTACTTATTTGGGTCTTCTCCTAACACTCACTCATAAGGACATTACAGTTGATAGAAAAGGCCTTATTGCTAACCAATCAACTTCCTCCAGCAAGAAAAAAATTCTCTTTTTCTTGGATATGGCAGGATTCCTTCATGCATGGATCCCCAATTATTCCATACTAGCTAAGCTCCTGTATGATGCAACCTGGGGCTCACTCTCTGAAACCTTACTAGAACCCATCACTACTCACTTCACCAAGCTTCAAAAGTCTATTCTTGAGGCACCTGCTCTTCACTTACCTGATCTCTCATGCCCTTTCTTACTTTATGTGAATGAAAGTGAGGGATTTGCTCTTGGAGTGTTAGGATCAACCTTTGCCCTGGTGGCTTATCTGTCAAAATCCTTCAATCCCATCACAAAGGGCCGGGCACATTGTCTGCAGGCTTTAGCAGCTGCCTCCTTACTAATTAATGAATCCGAAAAGCTTACCTTCGGGGCTCTGTTAATAATTCTGATTCCACACCATCTTAAGGAACTTCTCACTTACAAAGGACTATACTCCCTACCTCCTTGCCATATTCTGTCCCTGCAAGTCTCTCTAATGGAGGACTCCAGCCTCACCTTTCTCATCTGCTCTCCATTAAACCTGGCTACACTTCTTCCAATTCCTCAAAAAACTTCTCTTTGGATAAATGAAGTCAAACTTCTCTTATTCACTCTTGTGTTGAAACCCTAAAGGAGCTTCTTCCACATCCATCCCACATACATGAAGGACCACTGCCTCAAGCCACCTATACTTGGTTCAATGATGGCTTTTCTTTTGTACATGAAGGGACCCACCTTGTGGGATATACCAGAGTTTCCCTAACATCAATTATAGAAGCCTCCTCACTTCCCAACAACACATCCAATCAACAGGCTGAACTTAAAAAAAAAAAACAGGCTGAACTTATTGCCCTCACCAGGGCCTTCGCTTTAGTCAAAGCGAATATTTACACTGACTCTAAATATGCCTTCCACAATCTATTCTCACATTCAGCCATCTGGAAGGAATGTGGATTTCTCAACACTAAGGGCACCTCTATCGTCAATGCCAAATACATCACAAACCTACTCCAAGCATCACATCTCCCCACTTTCTTTGACATTTCCCATTGTAGATCCCACCGAACTGACTCTTCCTTTGTCTCAATAGGTAACAATAAGTCTGACATTGAGGCCAGGACAGTTGCCCTGCAGCAAACTCATAAGTCTTATCTTCTTCCTTTACTCATCCCACCAACCCTCTCACCACAACCTCACTCACTTGACACACAGCCAACTACCCAACAATTACTTACCTATATAGGCTTTTACTTACCTCCATAGACTTTTCCACCCAAATACAGCTTCCTTATGACACTTCATCTCTTCCCAATTGAAACTTTCTCTGGAGGACTCTCAATTCCTTTCTAACCTTTCCTCTTCCTGTGACATCTGCCAGAAAATCAACCCTACCTCCAACCTTCGAACCCCTGCTTTCTCATCCCAGAAGGTGAGAGTTCATCCCCCATGCTCTGATTGGCAGCTGGACTTCACACACATGCCTTCTGTAAATCAACATAAATATCTCCTGGTCCTTGTTGACACTTTCACAGGACGGGTGGAAGCCATCCCTACTACCAACAAATGTGCTTCCAGGGCTGCCTGAATCCTCAGAGCTGAGCTCCAGTCTTCCGGCTCCACTGCACAACAGGTCCTAGAGAGATCTGGCCTGAAGCGGCTGGAGTCCCCAGCTCTAGCGGGGAGTTTAAGCCCTTCGGTGTCTTTTTACAGCTTCCCTGGCAGAGAGCGACCATCTGTGGCTGCCTGAATCCTCAGAGCTGAGCTCTGGTCTTCCAGCACCACAGTGCGGCAGCTCCTGGAGAGATCTGGCCTAGAGCAGCTGGAGTCGACAGCTCCAGCGGGGAGTTTAGGCCCTTTGGCACCATTTTACAGCATCCCCGGGAGAGACCAACCACCTGCCACCGACTGAGCCCCCGGCAAGGAGTTCAGGCCTGCCTGGGCTATCAAGCCCAGCGTCTCCATCAATGAGCAGAGTTCTATTTGGGAAGATCAATGAAGGTATTCATTGGGTGTGGTGGCTAGTTTCTGAAGGGTGGTCACTGGACAGATCTTCCAAGCAAAAATTGAACAAAGAAACCATAGGACTCAATGACACAATCGCTAGTTCCTCGTCTCTTCAGGTGCCTCCAAACATCCTGGAGAAAACCAAAATTTTTAACAATCAAGCAGTCAACCACATGATCCTTGAAGAATATTTACACCTGTCCAAGGATGCTGGTTACCTGTCAATGGCACCACTGCCTCCAAGCTATGAGGCCTATGAATTCCCCCATTGTCATCACAACCCTGCTATGTTGACCTTCATCAGAATTCTGAAGGCCCATACCTCTTTGACAACTAAGGAGACAACGCCTCAGTCCAGCTGGAAGTAGCTAGAGGAGCAAACTTCTCCCACATTACCAAAGGGTCCAATATAAAACAAAAAAGGGGGGAATATAAGGTTCATTAGCTAATATCTGGGAGACACCTACATAAAGGAGACATGTACATAAGCACTTGTCCTCAGTGACCCTTCATAGGAATATTTCATTTCCAAACATAGAAACAAAAGCTAACAGAAAAATTCTCAAAGCTAAGGTCGTGCATCTCGCATAAGAGACACTTGATTCCTCCACACAAAGGTCATCCACCGCATCTTAGAGACACTTCCTCCCCACCCTAGAGGCTTTTACAAAAAGAGATTGTTAACAGATATTTCACCACCTGTCTACCAACTAAGCAAAAGATCTCCCTTTGTGCTCCCAGGGGCTTACTGCAAATATCACACGTACATTGTGATTACCAAGCTTTGCGTGGAGCAGTTCTAGGGAGCAGCCCTATTAAACACCCTGAGCTCAAATCTGCCTTACCTTCTCTCATTTATGGGTGATGGGTTCTGTTAGATCCTAACTGGCAAAGAAACTTTCTGAGTGTGAATTTCCCTGCCTGGTTTCTGAGTTTCTAACCTGTGATTCATTTTCCTTTCACAAAATACTTTCGTTATAGCAACAGAAAAGAAATTATTGCAAGTACAATAAAGAATGATTATGTAAATAAAACCTCTTCCCAAATTCCATGTTAAATCACTGTAAAGTGGAATCTACATGAAGAAGAGAAAGGATTCAGTAACATTCCTGGATGTGAGTGTATGTGTATGGTAGGACATCTGAGAGTAGGAGACTATCAAGTCCCAAAACTGATATCTCAGGAAGAAGAGAGAACAGTCGATCACAATAACTTATTAGTGGAAAATAAACTTTATAATAAACTTTAGACTTATTTCTGAGGCAGAAACAGAGAGGGAAAGGGAGAAGCTGAAAGAGAGGTGACTGTCTTATCTCTGAGTCTATGGCTCTGTCTCTATCCTTATGGTTTTCATCATTTTTAGAGAATTGAGTCATTTAAGATTCCCATTATACTAAGGAACCTTTCTCAAATAAGAGCCACATGCTGACAAGCTCAACTTCAAAAATCACTTAAGGGATGCCCTTTGCTCAGACTCCAAATTCCTGCTGTATCCCACTGTTCAGATAGACACACTGGGGATCAGAGAGGGGAGTCATTTCACTACATCACCCAAGAGGTCTGAGTTGAGTGAGCAGAACTTGATGTAACTGAATTCTGAAAAGGTGGATTGCATTGGGCAGTGTGAAAGTTTTGTCATTATTACAGATTCCCTTCACATTCCTGAAAGGAGAAGCTTCTATTTTATGACTTTAATTAATTTCAAGCATTTAATTTCATTTTTCCAGAAATATATTTAAAAATATGAAATTACAAATAGACATTATTCCTGGAATGGATAAAAGTAGGTCAACCGTGAAGATCTGCTCTGAGTAATCTCTGGGCAAACATGAACAGATGGGCTCTTTTGGAAGAAAATTACACATTAATCCAGCCCATCAACCTCTGCACAGAAAGGAGAAAGGAGACTCGAGGTCAAACACCTACTTTATTGGAGACTTTGTTCAGAGGTGGTTAATTTAAAAATTACATAAGAGAAGAAACACTGAATATTAAATAACTGCTTAACTAGGTTTTGAGGGTTACTGATTACTAAAATCCTTACAGATGCATAATGAATCACTATAAAATCCATTCACAGATATCAAAGCATAGTTTCAATAGGTGATAAAGAGTAGAAAGCATTTAAATCTCATAATCTGAACAATAAACTTAAGAGGGAAAACAATTTGAAACTCTTATAAAAATCCAGTAAATTTCAGGATTAAAACACATTTGAGAAAACACCAAATTTGGCAAAGAATGCCAGAAGTCACAGAAAGCAGGAGGCAGGGAGCAGATATAATATAGGTAATACCCATTTTAAGAAGTACCAGTGTTGTCAGAGATCTTCATTCTTCCAAAGTGGAGAAAAGGAAGAGAGCCCTGGAACTGAGGGCACTACTCTGCCAGGTGGCTGAACTGGGGTGCAAATGGCATTGCCTTCTGCAGCAACTCAGTGGCTACATAGTGCAGTAGTCCACACAACTGGTTTTGTAGGCTCATTTTCTTCAGTGTGATTTTTTTATGGCAACAGAAAACAAATTAAAATGTTGTGTTTCCCAGGGAGTTCCTCCAGCTCGATTCAGAGTGTCAGCCCCACCCCAATCCCAAATTCCCTCCCTATAACCCACCCCAATCCCTTCCTCTCCCTATAACCCTACCCTTATCCCTTCCCACGCCCTATAAAAGTTGGCAACAAGAGATTTAACACACAATTTCCCAGCACACTGATCTTAGGTGTAAGGGCCTCAGCCTCCCAAGTGCTGGGATTACAGGCGTGCGACACCGCGCCCAGCCCAAGGTTGCATCTTACTAAACTTATATGGAAACTGGTCACGGTAACCGGTCACGGTAACCTGACAGAGCATCGTTCCCTAGAAAACTGGTTATAATGATAAGACCACACTGCAGTTCTAGTCGGAATAAAGAAATTGTGGAAGTCCCCTAAAACATTAATAATCACCCACCAATCCGATCACAACAAATATACTAGACCAAGTGTCATCCAATCTTATCCCTTGCTGTACATAAACTTTCTGTTTAGCTGTAAAATCCTATAAAAGTTTTGTTATCCCAGAGCTCAGGGCTCTTTGCCAACTACCGCTGCGACGGTGGTGGGAGCCCAGCCTCTACCTTGCAATAAACGACCCTTTCGTGCTTGCATCGGATTTGGCTCCTTGGTGGTTTCTGGGGATAGGACATCGGGCACAACAGGTCCTTACTAAATTACTGAGGTTGACCTCAAATTTGTCATCCTTCTACCTCAGCCTCTAGAGTCGCTGGGATTCCAGGCATGCGCCGCAGCGTCTAGCAATGCATTTCGCTCTCTTCGCTCATACCACCTTCTGAGAGAGGTCCTGGAGGGCCAAAGGGCACCTTTCCCCAGAATATTTATCACGGGAACTATGATCTTGCTGGAATAGGAGGTCCGGGGGGACCAGATGGGTCTGGAATTGCTCTTTGGTACTCACTGGCTGCGATAGGCTACAGAGCACAAGGGCGCACAAGGGCGCACAAGGGCGCACAAGGGCGCACAAG
>JAJEJO010005198.1:0-66809 GCA_020662805.1 Glaucomys volans
AAAAAAAGACAGAAAGGAATTAATGTTTAAATACACAGTATTTAACACAGAAGCGTTTCCCTGATTTGTGTTCATGTTGAGTCTCTTGACTTCTTTGCTCTGTGCAAGTTCTCACACTTGACCAGGAATGTGTAGATAGCTAAGGTACTCACCCAGTCTCCCAAGAATCTGTCAACTCTTGCTTATGCACACAGCCTTCCAGACTGCTGTAGCTGTGAGTGCTTATCAGATCCCTCTCTACCTGTTTCAATCCCCAGAGTGCTCTGATCAATTTCTGACCAGTTGGCCAGTTTCTTGATGTTTTCCCTCAGGATTGCAACCAGAGGCTGGCAGCCTCATTGTGCACCTCCATTCATTTTCTGTTGACTTTGTCACAGTTTCCATGCCCAATCATGAGGCTCTTTTATCCTCCTCTTCAGCAAACCTGTTGGTTTTCACAGCACAAATTTGCCTACATGGAGGTTGGTGGGAGGATAGAGGTAGAGTAGGGAGTAGCTACGGCTAAGCTTTGGTCTTTCTACTTGGAGTTCAGTGATATGTCTAGAATAAACGCCTCAGAGTTTTCTGTTAACTTCAGTTCTGAGAACTGTTCCTGATGATTTTATCAGTTTGTATCATTGATCAGTAGTGAGTTTTTTTTTTTTTTCAGTTGCTTTCCCAAGCCAGTCTGGGATTCTCCTCGTCAGAGTCATTGGTTCCTAGTAACAGATTTCTTGGCTGAAATGAACATCCCTGGCTACCACATGAATGTCCCTGGCTGCCGTTCTTAGTCAGCATTGGTAATAAAATAATGGAAAAGCTAAGGAAGCCCTTAGCTAGAAGAAATCCAATTTTCAAATTATTTATAAAAAGATTCTTCTTGTATGGCAGGGAAGGCATTATATTAATCCTTAGATTGCTAATTTGTTTTGCAAGGGGGGTGCTTAGCTTGACTCCAAAACTTGTGTGGGTATGAGCTGTTCATTTTTATCTCCAGGTCTCCAATTTCTTACACATAAAACAGAGGTATCCACCTAAAATTTTTTTAAAGACCTCTTTCATCTCAGAAATTCCATGGTCCCATGGGACAATAGATAGGGTCACAGTTTCTACAACAAATTTTTGGGAAGTCTAAATTAAATGTGATTGGTGCATTAATTGTCCTTCATCCTGAAGTCAGAGAATAAAATTGAATTCCTCTTGTTATATGTGAATATTAATTGTGTAATCAATGTTTAATTTGAGATATGCTGCTTGTATGTAACTAATCTTAGAAGGGCAATCATGAAAAAGGTTGTACTTGCTGGGAACCTTTTCAGTGGAGACTTATAAAGGAGGGGTATGTGAAGAAGTAGCAGAAACTAGATGGTATGACATTGAACTAGCAGGAGACAGGCTAATGTATCTTCAATGTCGAATCTCACTGAGCCCCCAGCTGGGTATTAGCAAGGTTTGACCATCATTAAGTTGAACAATTATCCTTTAAAATTTTCTTTAAATGAATTTAATTTTCTTAATTAATGTTACTAAACATAAAATTATATAATGGCTTAAAGGTCAAATGCTTTTTGTACTTCAAGAACTGTAAAACTATTCAAATTGAATGAATTAGTACAAAGGAAATTAAGTCAAATTATTCATTTGAGGAAACTGCAGAAGATTATCCTTGGTATTTGTAATCCCTCTGAAATATTGGTACATGATAATAAGTTTGCCTTGGGTTGTGACACAAATGCAGTACAAAAAATAATTATTATTCTAAATGTCCAAGAATGGAAAGAAGTCAAGGGCTCCTAAAATTAGACTCAAAAATAATGTGAAGAAAATTTTATACTAATATATATATTATTCTGTACTAATTCCTTAAATACTGCTTTCCATAATGAAGGAAATAGTGTGATAGTGTGGGTACGTAAAAATATAATAGCATAAAACACACATAAAATCAATAGAAAACTAAGTCAAAATGAACAGATTTTCCTAATGAGCTAGTTCAGTAACTAGTCACCAATTATTCATAGGCTTCCTCACATATGTTTGTTATTTGATAAGTTGCTGCACATCATTGATAGGAAGTATAAAATGAGAAAGTTAAATTTCTGTACTTTATAAAGTTCGGTGTTTTGTATTTTATAGTTTGGTAAAAATCATGATAGAATTACATAGTTTGATTATAAGTTATACAATCCCGTGCCTTATAATGTGCATGCTAATTATCTGGAGATTTGTTAGAAAGCAATTCGGGTTTAGTAGATCTGGAATAGGATCTAAGACTCAACATTTTGCATGAGATTCCAAGTGTTGCCAATGCCACTGGTTCATGAACTATGTACGCTTGGACTAGCCAGGCTGAGGAATGTCTTTAATGTCTTCCTCAAAAGCTTACAAGAGGTCCCCTTTAGAATCAGATGATAAGATACACTACACATCACGTTCAAAATTGTGTATGTCTTCCTTTTTTACTCTATTCTTTATGAATAAATATTTTAATGAGATGAGAAAGGAAATAAGCAATAAATTATCCTTCCCTATCTTTTTGCTGCAGTCTATATTTTTAAATATTTGTATGTTTACTTCTGTTCCTCCCAAGTTTTAATATGCATTCCATTTAGTTACTGTACATACTTACTCTTTATTTCCCAGACAACTAACCCATTTGTTTTATAAACAATTGTTCTTTGAAGAGATTGAATGCCCATCAAGTATGGAGTTTGCTTTGCCAGAATAGGCATTAGGTGACTGACTTAGAACTAGAGATGTTGGAAGGAACACTAAATAAGCCAAGTTCAAAGAAATTACTTTTGTTCCAAAAATAAATCATTCTGTCTATTAAGCCTTTAAAGAAATTGAAAGTTTTTTTTTATTCTTTTCTGATTTGAATTTAGAAACATTTATAAAAGCTTAAAAAATGCTGAACATGTATCACCTTTAATGTTTTCCCACGTGTTTCTCATGCTCTGGCTGGCGTTTTGCTGAGCTCCACTTTCTTTGCCATTGCTTGGACCGTTTCCTTCCCTCTCTCTGGGAACATTTTAATAATGGTCTGAATCCAATCAGTCTTGGCTTTTGCCTTTAACTCCCTCCCTGTTCTCCCTGCTTTGCTCCTTTGGGCAAATGCCCACGGTATTCCAGATCCTGAATATGGCCAGGCCATTTATGAATGAATTCTCTTCTCAGATTTCACCTTGGTATAAATATTAGCATAGCAGAGGCACTGAAGGGAATAAAAAATTAAAAATGAAAATCAGAACTTCATTAGAGTTAGTTTTTCTCTGGGGATTGGTAATCACTTCAAAACGGGTAATCATTGCAAATCACTAAAAATGTTACTCTTAAACAAGTTGATTATAAACAACAGGAAGTCATGGGGCAGCTTCCCTAATGAATGAGTTCACCTTAAATCCCAGCCAACCAAGAGTCAGAGAAGTGGTGGGGATTGCATTCCCTCCCATTCCCTGGCTGATTAAAAGGCTGACTCTATACTTAAGGTCCCCTGGAGACCTCAGGAAGAGAGACAGGTGGAAGACTTAAAAATGCAAAATATTAAACCCCAGAGTAGAGTAAGGAGTTAGGGAGAGAAGCAAATTTTCCCCTTTGGGGAAAATATGAAAGAGATTTCTTGGGAAACAAATATATTATCATAGCATTCAGTACACAAACTACTTATGTTAAGTTTTCAATAGTGTCTCATTAATTCAGAGGCATGCAATTAAGATTTCTCATTTCAATATGCAAGGGGAAGGACACACAAGGAAAATGTGAAGACAAACAGCAGGACAGTCAGGTCAGAAGGAAAGAAAACTCCTTAATGGGATAGAGAACTATCCCCTTAGAAAAGGACTGTTCTTCACTGTTTATATAGATTTAACAAGGAGTTTAAATCTCTGATCATGTGAAAAGAATCTGTTCGGTCTAATAAAGTGCTAACACGTACTATCCAAGATATGCATACAGAGAGAAATTATTCTGTCAATCACCTAAAAATATGTAATGCTATTATATTCTTTAAATGGAAAGAGATGAGCAAGGGTCAGATTGCAGTGAGCAATCTGTGTCACTTTTTATGCAATAAATGACAACAGCTATAAGAAAAAAAATAAACCGATAATTCGGGTGAAAGCAATTGGATTTCTTCTTCTCAGCTAGGACAGAAGTCACATAAACCACTCTGACAGAATTAGAAGGTCAACAGCTGGCTGAATTCAAATGCCTACAGGGTTATTCAAGGGACATTAACAGGTAAAATAATTCAAATAAATAAAGTCTCGGATAAATATGAAAATATGCTATGCATTTCAATACTGCTTATTGTTATCTGAAGGTAGGCAGAATTCTGAGATGGCCAACAAAATTCTCATACCCTCATGTGTGTGCTCTCTCTATATTCCCTCCCTATGAATGTGGGCAGGACCTTGAATATGATGAATTTCATACCCATAATTAGGTTATGGTTTATGTTAAAACTAAAGAGATTTTGCAGACATAATTATGATCTCAATCCTGTTTGTCTTCAGTTAATTAAAACTGAGGTTGCTGTAAGTGGACCTGAACTAATTCTATGAGTCCTTCAAAAGGTTTGGCCCTTCCTGAAGTTAAAGAGATCTGAATGATGAGAGAAATTCTCCTGAAGACATTAAAAAGAAAAAGGTAAACAGCTCGATTGTGAGAGGATCCATGGATCCATGGAGATGATTATGTGGCAATGAGCTATGGGAAGCACCTGAGAGTTGAGAGTAATCCCTCCTCAGAAACATTCGAAACAGACCTTCTGTCTTACAACAGCGTGGAATTAAATTTGGACCCAAACTCAAACAGACTTCATGAAAACCTGGAGCCTCAGATGAGATGCTGCCTTGCCCAGCTGAAATAGTGATTTTCTCCCTGTGCGACCCTGAGTAAGGACCCATCTAACACATTCCAGAGTCCTGATCTGTTGATTCTGTGAGATAGCAAATGAATGTTAATTAAAGCCTCAAAAATGGTAGCACCATTTTGTAAGGCAGTTTATCAATTTCTTAAAGGCTAGATATAGTCTTGCTATGCAATTCAGCAAATGTGTTCCTTGATTTTTACCCATTTAATTTGAAAATTAAGTCCACATAAAAACTTGTAGGCAAAAGTTCACAGCACTTTTATTCATAATTACCTCAAAAATGGAAGAAAGCAAGTCACTTTTAAATAGGAGAATGGATGAAGAAACAGTGATGGATATATCCAATGGGATATTATCCAACAATTTGAACACATACATAAAAAATTAGCAAGCAAGCCATGAAAAAATATGGAAGAGACTTAAGTGAACATTCCTAAGTAGAAAAGCTAATGTGAGGGGCTACATCCTTTATGACTCTAATTAAATGAAGTTATGGAAAAGGCAACAATTTAATCATAGTTAAAACATGAATGGTTGTCAAGAGTTTCGTTAATAGATGAAACAGTAGGGATTCTTTGGGGAGTAGAACAGTATAGAAATCATCTCCTTATGAATTTCTTAAAATTCACACAACTTTAACAATGCAAAGAATGAAATTAAATATAAACTAGTTAATATAGATAGTGTTACTGTTGATTCATCAGTTTTAACAAAATTTCTCCATCAATGCAAGGTGTTAAAAATAGGGAAAGTAGGGTGCATAAAAAAGGGTGTGTGGAACTGTCAATTCCCTGTCCAGTATTTCTGTAAATCAAAAACTATTTTAAAAATGGCGGAATTGAAAAAATAGCATCTCAAATGTAAATAAATAGGTCATAGAGAGCAAGGGTGAACTAGAGACTCCGTATCTCCTCTAAAGGAGATTTTTGCCACTCAGCTCTGAATGTATATGACCAATGGCTCAAGATATTCTGGTTTATTAGAAAAAGCAAAAAAAGTAAATACATACATATATATATACATATATATATGTATATATATATACACACACATATTTGTAATATATGTATACTAGATAGCACTTTGGATCACTGTTTCCAAGGTGATCAACTTCTAGGTTCTTTGCATATGTAAGATAATCTAAATATCCTGATTTCAAAATATTGGAAATAAGTTCAATATAAAAATATAAAATATATTTTTGAACTAGATTTAGACCAAAATCAAATTCCTTCCAACTTTATTTATTAAAAATTCACTGGTTTGTAAAATGGTATTAATTAACAAATAGTCATTATGTTTCTTTTTTTAATATTATGCACAGAGAAAAGCATCAAATTAACTCACTGCAGTATGTCTCACTGTCTTCTCTTACATATGCCAAGTACCTAGAAGTTGATCACGTTGGAAGCAGTGATCCAAAGATGGTATCTGGTATTTTCTTTTTAGGTTATTCAACAAAATCTAATTTAGTGGCAATGAACCCTTTTCCTAAGTACAGGAAATGCTCTTCCTCCATCAGAGGAGTTACAAATTATGCCATTATAAAGATCTATGGGAGCTTTACTACTCAAATGGTGGGTACACTGCAGACTAAAAAAGACATTTCTGAAATAAATGGTGGCCTTTAAATCCCTTGCTGTCCATCTTAGCATTAGTTAAGCAAAAGTGCTATTGTGTGTCCAACTCACTGTATTTTTCTGTCCATAGGGTTAATGAGAGAGAAGTCCAGTATGAATTAGTGAAAAATCCAAGTTTTAGACTACTTTTAAAGAAATTGAAATTTCACTTCCAAACACATAAAGGAATTAAGCAAAGCAGTGTTTAAAATACATTCTTCAGTCATTAGCTATAGTGGTCATATAAATATGCAAGCGTTGTAACTTATATAAGTAAAACAGAAGATTCTAAAAATTTTGAAAATATAGTATATTTGATGATACTTTAAATGTTTACTTAATATAAATACAAACAATTCTAAATTAGTATCTGTCTGATCAGCAATCATACCAATGCTTATAATTTGGTACCTAGGAGAAGTTTCAGTGATCATTGAATATGAAAAATAATTGGATGAACTTTATAGAGAATTCAACAATCAGACTGGCCTTTTCTCTCAAAGTTCTTACATTTTACTGAATTAAGCAGGCATGTACACGATTATGTCAGAAATGTAGCAATACACACACACACACACACACACATGCATGCATACAATTTATGCCTTGAGAACCCCAAGCAGAGGGACTAATTTCAAGAGAAACAAGAGGCTTCCTGAAGGTGAGATGGCACTTGAGCTTCATCAGAAATGTGTAGGTTTTAACAGATGAAATGGGAAAAAATACACACACAGAGTTTTGAAAATGTAGATTAAATCTGTGCCGTAGATAAATAATGTATCTGGCAAATGGGAAAAAAATGCAGTGAGAGAGGAAACTGGAATTTTATGTTGTTTCAAGTAATCCCTCTGTTATAAAATAGAAATCAATTCTGTAACATGCTATGGGCATAAAATCATGGAATTATTCCTGACTCCTCTGTATCTTGTTTGTGCCACATGTGTACCTCCAAAGATGCTGCCAGAATTAAAAGGATATGATTGGAAGTACTGGAAACAGTATTGTCACAAGATTTTGAACAACATGTATCACCAAAATCTGCCCAAATAAAGAGCTTGTTATTTTCAGGTGTGAAAAAGCAAACAAGATCCAATCAGAATCACTGGAAGATCCTATCTACGCCAAAAGCTCAAAGCCATAAAAGTGAGCTCCATGGAGAGGGAGGAAAGGTGTTGGACCAGTCTGCAGGTTGGCCAGGTGTGAGCAGGTCTTTGGACTGTGAAGTGGAGAGGGTATCCCTCCTTCCTCGCCATGTGTACTTCACTGCTAAACTCAATGTGAAGATGAACCCAGAACTTGTTAGGAGATGCACATCGAAGGATATTCATCAGGCCAGCTAATCAGATTAATGATACATTCTAGAAGTCCTCAGGGTAATAAAAACCATGTGGTTAAAGTTTCTAATATTCAAAATTCCCTATTTAACATCATACTCCTTGCATGTATAATTACGGGACATGCATCAAAATGTCACTAAAGGTAGAGTCAGTATCAGGGTAAATGGATTGCTTGATTTATGTGTTTGCTGGAGAATAATGTATGCACTCAATACATGTTGGTTATCAAACTCTGAAAATAAGAAAAAATACAAGGAAGAAAGGAAGAAATTATTTAGAATTCTACTACTCTAGAACAACTAGTACTAAAATTCAGTGCTCATGATGCTAGACAATTATTGATTCCAAAATATAAAAAGAATGAATGACAGGATGGATGCACAGATAGGACAATAATTAGAAGGAACAGATCAAGTTATGACTGTTACTCTTAAGAAACCATTCACTGCATCAAGTTTATTTGAATTTATTCAAAGAAAAAAGAAGCTAAATTAAAGTAGAAGGGATGACCAAGATACATATTGTTTTCATCATACAGTGGATAAAGTAGCTGAATGATCCTTCCAATATTTAAAAGATAATTATAACAATAGATGTTTCCTCTTTAACTGAATAATTTGACTTATATAGTGTTGATACATACTCAATAAATGGTCAAAGGAACTAAATAGACACTTCTCAAAAGAAGAAATGTGAAGAGTCAACAGCATATGAAAAAATGTTAAATATCTCTATAAATTAAAGAAATAAAAAATTAAAACTACACTGAGATTTCACCTCACTTACCAGAAAGGCAATTATCAAGAATGCAAGTAACAATAAATGTTGATGAGGGTGTGAATTGGAGAAAAAGGTACACTCACATTGCTGATGGAACTGCAAATTGGTGCAACCCCAATTTTCATACCCCAGTATGAAAATTCCTCAAAAAATTAGGAGTGGAATCTCCATTAAAGTCAGTTATCCCATCTCTTGGCATATATTCAAAGGATTTAAAATCAGTATACTACAGTGATGCAGCCACATCAATATTTATAGCAGCACAATTCACAATAGCTATGCCATGGAGCCAACCTAGGTGCCCTTCAACAGAATGAATAATGAAAATATGCTATATATACACAATGGAGTATTAATAAGTCATAAAAAAGAATGACTTTCTAACATTAACCAGTAAATGGATCCATCTGCAGGTTATCATGGGAAGTGAAATAAGCCAATCCCCAAAAGTCAACCCTTGAATGTTTTCTTTGATATGTTCAAGCTAATCCACAATAAGCAGGGGCAGGGGGAGAGATAAAAAAATAAAAACAAAAGGTTAGTGCAAAAGACAAAGAAGAATCAGGGGAAGGGAGAATGATAGGAAAAGGAAAGACAGTGGAATGAATCTGACATAATATTCCTGTGTACATACACAAATACACCACAGTGAATCTCACTATCATGTGCATCCACTAGAATTAACTATGGGTGAAAGACATAAAGATCAGTAGAAGGAAGGGAGCAGGGGGTGGGAATGGGGAGGGGGAGGAGAGGTACTAGGGACTGAATTAGAACAAGTTACATTCCATGCTTTTCTGTCAAAATGGATTCTACTGTCATGTAGAACTAAAAAGGACCAATAAAATATTTAAAAAGATAATTAAAACAGATGTTTCCTTTTTTAATTTTTTATTACTTTTTTCATTTGTTCTAATTAGGTGTACATGATGTTTCCTTTTTAACTGTATAATTCAATGTATACAGTATCTACATGTTTACTCCGAAAGACGATGCAATTCAATTTTGTTTCCTCCCACTTCCTTCCATCTTCCAGTTTTAATGAAGACATTACTTGGTCAGAAATTTAAACACTTATATTCCTTTTAAATCACAGTTTTAGTTATTTTTCCTCAATTTTGTATTTAACTGAATTTAAAATTTACACTATTTTTCTAGATCACCTTTTATTTATTTCAATTTGTTGTTTGAATTTATTGCATCCTCAAGTAGTTTTTCTTGTTATTAAGTTTTACATGAGCCCAATGGTGCAATATCTCTTTACTTATTTTTGTGATCCTGAACATCTAGCTATGTCCTTATCATTCAAAGAGTGCCTCACTGGCTGTGCTTGTGGATGACCTCTCTTTTCTCCAGGAGTCTGCAGAGATATCAACTCATGGCATTCTGACTTTAGATATTTCAGAAGTCTATGTCATTCTAGTTTTTTCCTCTTGCAGGTGTCTGGCTTTTCCCCACCTGGAGGCCGGGATGAACAACATATTCATCTATCTGCCAATTTAATTAATTTAACCAGGTTATACCTAGGTGTTGAAGTGATGTTATAAAAGCAGTCTTGTTCCTTTTTAAACACATTCTATTCTTTTCATCTCTGATACCTAAAAACTCAGATTTTGGGGGGTTCTTTTGTTTTGAAGTTCAGTAGTTCAATTACAGTGTGTTTTGATGTTGAGCACACTGAATCATTTTTTACTATCATACATATATGATACATGTTTTCCCCATAGATTGTATTACTATTTTAAGAACAATTTTTGTGTATTTTATTTCTGAATAATATTTTGCTCAATATTGTATTTGTTAGCCCAGGCTGCCATAGCAAATCACCAGAGACTTGATAGCTTAAATAACATAAATTAATTTTCTCACTGTTCTAGAGGCTGGAAAGTCCAAGGTCAAGGTCCAACATACCTGAGTTCTGGTGAGAGCTCTCCTTTAGGCTGGCAGACAGCCACATTCTCCTTGAGTCCTTATATGATGGGGAAACAGAAAAGATGCAAGCTCTCTGCTGTCACTTCTTAGAATAGCAGTGATTTCATTATGAGGATCCTACTCTCATCACCTCACATAAACCTTATTATTTCTCAAAGCCCATCTCCAAACACAGTCACAGTGGAGGTTAGGGTTTGAACAATATGAATTTCCAGAGGACATAAACTTCCATACCACAGCAAATATATTGAGTTATATATCATTGTGTGTGCACACCACCTCCACACACACATTGCAAACAGTCTATACCAAACACATTGCACTTTCAAGAAATAATGTGAACTATATTTACATGGGTTATGTATCACATTATATTATGTGATTGTCTTTTTCTTTTTCCTATTCCTTTACAGTGATTTTCTCAAGTTTTTCTTCCATGACACATTTTTAATTAAATGGATTAAGTTTGGACCATTTCTATTTTCATGTTTCTTGTTTTCAGTGCACAATTAATATTTTATGCTCAATATATTCCCTTGGTTATGCTTTTCTAAAATCTCATTCTACCCATTCATAAATAAATTTTCATAGTACAGATTTCATTGCATTCAAATTATCAATAAATTCTCATCAAATTTTACAATTTCAGAGATATCTTTCATAGAATTTGTTTTCACTTCTGTGGTTACATGTTGTCTCAGACTAAGTGTGAAGAGAGTATAGATCTTTTAGTCTGCATTTTAATGTGGGCAGCTAGTTCATCTTATCTACATGTTCTGATATGGTTTAGGCAATTCTTTCTGACACCTTGTCTAGTTTGTCTGCTACATCAGTGTGACTTGCTTTTTCAAGTATTGGACATATTATTGTTCCCCTTGATTAAATTGTTGCTGATGACATTACCACTGTTTTAACATTTTGATATTTTTTTGTGCTGTGTAATTATGAATTGAAGTGGGAGCTATTTATGAATCATCTTCATTTTTCCATCTTTACCCGTCATCTCCAAGTCTATAAAATCTAAGTGTAGTTATGGTAGGATAAATTTTTAGAAGACAAGATCCAAAATGAGAAGAGGGCACGTTAATTAAACTGGAGAAAAACTTTAAGAGAAAGGAGTAAAGTCAAGGTCTTTTTCTAGAACTGGGGATAAAGAAAGGGTTTGCAATTTATCTGAATATTCTACATGCTTTAGAAAACAATAGTAAATGGTCAATTGAGTCATCTCAATTAATGATGAATGCTGACGCATTATGTTTCTGCCCATGAACTAAAATGCCTGAGTAACTAAGAAAGGAATGTCAGTTTGAAGTAAGATATGTGGAAGACTCATATAAATTTTATATTCAAAAATGAATATATGTTAATAATCCATGATAAACTCTATAAGCATTATCTTGAGGATATGAGCTCAATTATTAAAAGAAATGACATTTATGAACTATGTAAATTGATATCCAATTAACTTACTGCAGCTATCTTATTAAGTGCCAATTAAGTGTATTAGCATTCTTTACAATTTCATATATCAATGTGAATTTAACTGTACCTTTATTGCCATTGTAATTTTGAGTTAATTACATAGCTAGTTGATTTATCTTTTGTGTAATTATTAAGCCTTAGCCTCTATTCTTCAAAAAAATAAAATAAAATTGATAGCTTTATAAATGCAATTCCCCAGAGCATCACTAATTTTCTGACTTTGTACAAATGTTTGTTTTGAAGCACAAGGCAGATTTCACATGGCTTGTGGTAGCTGGCAATGATATTATTTCTTTATTAAAAATAAAATATTAAGCACATACATAATGTATTCCCCAAACCATCATTTGATCTTTCAAATTGTTTTCCTTGCTCTTATAATTTGGTTAATGTCTGTCTAATTATAAGAAAATTATCTGACAATTCAGTGGTAGCTTAATAAAACACGATAAGGAATAGCTATTAAACACATATTTTCTATGCATTTGAAGAAGCATTTTTTATTTACTTGGACAATCCCTTAATATCTCCATGGTAATAGTCACTTACCAAGTTCGACACAGTTGGAAAAAATATGAGCTTTGTGTCAGATAACATGGAGGTCAATTATCTCCCTGTTTCTATTTCTTAATTCTATTTTTTTGGACAACATTGATGGCGTTTTAACTTATTTACTTATTATCCAAATGTGATCGGTAACTATTACATATGGTCACACTGAATATTAAACTTATTTCATGTGTATATGCATGAAAGCATAGTAATATAAACAGTACTCAAGAAACTCCACAGTCCTTAATACAACATATTATGATAGCTTTTATATGTTTTGATTTTTGAAAGGTAAATCATTCATTCAAATTTGGGCATATATAAGACTTACTTTTCCTTTGTTTCATTTGCTTTGTTAGTATAAAAGTTAAATATTTAATAATTATTCCTATATCCATACAAAGAGAAACTATTAGATTTGTATTTCTTTATGGTTCAAAAGTTTGTGCACTGCTGAATCCAAATTCAAATCCTTGTGAGGAAGAATGTCAGAGAATCAGCTCCTGACTGTTGGCTAAGCGGCCATTCAGGTCACTGAAGTAAGTTTGGTTGTAGTACCTTTGCTTTTTGCATTAGCGTCACACACTCAGCCCTATTGGTGAGCGTGCCCTGGACATCTCCACGTTGTGATGTGGTATTCGGCTTGCTCCCTGTGTGAAAAGACTGGAAAGTGGAAATCAGGTTCCTGACCTTATCCCCACTTCCCTGCTAGACAATGATGACCACTTCCTTGACATTGTCATTTGTTTCTTTGCTAACCTCATCCTGTTTAAGTATTCTAAAAATCTCCAATAAAATCACCAATAAAGCCATCAGGTGTCAGGTACAATAATAAATGTCCCTGGGAATAAAATCACACTAATGAAATGGAAGGAAACCTAAAATCCTTGCTCATGTGCTTCCAATTAAAAATGTTTCCTCTGGCTTGCCATTATTTATAGCACTGTTAATGATGGAATTCACACTGAAATAAATGTCTTTCTTGTTGGCGATTATTCATGAGGCCCATGTGCATATAAGCACCTCAAACAGAATGTTCTGTATGGTGATTTCAGATTGGGGGTCATTGGGAATTGATGTAGAAGGCTGAAAAAGGATTTTACCTGTAGTTTCACAATGGCTCTGTGGAGCTTTTGGGTCTGACTGATAAGGATGAACAATTGTGACCACGGGAGGAAATTTATGGAAATTAGTTGAACAATTCCAGTGTGGCTCTGTGATATCAAAATTACAATTTGTACAGATGGTGACTCTTTCCAGTCAACTAAGCAATGAAAATAAAGCTGCAGATACTTGTCAGAATACCAGCATTTAAATGAAAAGCTTGTAATGTCCCTTGCCCACGATGCAGGAAGGTAGCAGGAGCAAGCCTGAGTTGAAAGTTGCTGGATTTTATTTTCTGATTTAAGAGTCTACCATCATATTTTATTTCTCCCCAGAGTTCTTAATTCAAATAGGAATTTTAAGGATGTCTCTCCATTTCATGACCACAAAAAGTACCTATGAAAAGAGAAGAACATTACTAGTGCTAATGAAAGCATTCATGCACTGCCTATTTCTTCAGGCACTTCACATATTCTTAGTTCACAAAGCGGTCTGCAATGTAGGCCATTTGTACCTTGATTTTACACATGAGAAAATGATACCTGAGGGACTAATCATGGACTAAACTATTATCCAAACACACCTATTTGTCCTTCGAACTCATATCCTTGGGAACTCATATTCTCCAACCTGCTCATGAGATAATTGACTACCCCATAAGTTCATCTTTTCCACATCATCACAGATTTTGTTCGTATTAACATATATTCAAAACCACCATAATTTCTTTGCATAATTACTTTAATACTTTCTTCTGGAGGAGTCTGTATGAGTTTAGTCACTCAAAAACATCTTTTATGTGTTTTCTTTTCTTCTTTCCATACCCTGCACAAGCTCTAATGATCTGGTTCTGAAGGATGCTGCCTGGTGACTTATTCTACTAGAATTCATTTGGAATAAACACATGAATATTATGCTTCATTTTACATGCAGGATATGGAGTGAGGAGATGAGCATTCAATGCCTCAAATACTTTGTTTCTCTATATCTATGTTTAAAATGTTAGTTGAGACCCTCCTGCAATCCTACATTTTGTTTTCCCATTTTGGCAGGGGGAGGCATTTCTTGGCATTTTTTGTTCTGTGAAGAGCATGGATATGTACAAATAGTCCATCCTCTAAAAACTCAATATATTCAGAAATAATTATAGCCTTGATGATCATGCCAGCAAGAAGTTTTAATTTTGGATGATACTTCATTTAAATCTGTCATTGTTTTTTCTTCATTAAAACATCCATGAAAACAAAATAGAAATAAGATAGAAATGTCTCATTCATACAAAAAATTAATCATTGTTTGCTTGGAGTTGCTAAAATGTTGCTTGATTTTTCCGTAAGATCCAATCAAATTTTCAATGCAGCCTGCTGCCTTACCTTTGGTTATCGTAGCAATGATTTTCATAGCACTTCAATTTATCAACTTCTTTGATAAAAGTTTTCATTAAGTAGTATTTAAAGACAAGGGACATTTGTCAATAATGCTGACCATGTCTAAAATTGGTGAGAATTTTTGATATGACAAAATTAATTTAAATGTTCCAATGATTAGCAAACACATGGCATTCAGCATCAACTCTTCTATGTCTAAATATCAAGATACTTACTAGGGCATTTAACAACAAGTGGGAAGATTGACAGTGTCTGCTACCTCTTAATCCTGGCAGTTATAGAACCTCTAAACTTATCTATTTTAGGCCTTTGGAAGAAACTGTATTACTGCCCACACTACTTCAGGCCAATATCTAGGGTTTCTTGGACTGCCGGAACCTACATAAAGTTCTTGTATATCCTGCCAAAGTCAGGAACAAACTATTTTTTCTTTTATTGCAGCTTTTATTTACAGCAAGAAACCATTGCAGGTCCTTTGGGGAGGTTTCAGGGAATTTATTTGGTCTAAGGCCACCACCTTTCTTTTCTAAAAGTCATTTCCTGTGCTGACTGAATGATCCAATCACTTTTGGACTTCTTAGCTGGCCATTATGACACCTTATGGATTCCAGTCTTATACTTAACAGTCATGCAACACGGAGACAGGGGATCAAATCCAGGGGACAAGTGTGCCATTATAGTGAAGTGAGCTGGCACTACCTCCTTCCATGCTTTTCCTACAGAGTAGGAAAGATATTTATAGTGTTAATCAGACTCTGAACATTTGTGAACTGAAATAGGACAAGCCATTCCTTTGTGCAGATATTTAGGTGTTATAAATAGGCAGACTTCCATTCGCAGTTAAAATTCAATTGTGAAAGATATGCAGCTTTCAGAAGATGACACAGGAGAATATCCTCATGACTTGGGGTGGGCAAACATTTCTTTTATTTATTATTGGTTTTTGGGAGTAGTTGCTAGATAATCAAAACAGGACCATGAGCTTTCTAGGCAAGTGCTTTACCACTGAGCAATACACCCTAAGCCTATAAATGTTTCTTAAAAACAAACAATATTCAACAAACATTCATTAAATGTTTCTTAAAAACAAACAATATTCAATAAATTGAATGCCATTGAAATTAAGAATTCCATTTTATCAAATGAAGGTATTAAGAAAAATTAAAAGTGAAGCAAAGGAAAGAAGATGTTTGCAATACCTGACAGAAAATATGTATTCAGAATATATAAAGAATCTACTTAAAGCAATAAAGAAAAGATAAATAACTTATTCAAGGCAAAACAAAAACAAAATTTCAGGCAGTTCACAAAAGACCTATGCAAACATCATTCTTTTACAAAATCATTCTTCATTATGGAAATGCCAGTTAAAATCACAATGAGATCATTAACATGCCCCAATATAATGACCAGAATGGTTTAAAATAAGAAAACCAAAATAAAACAAAAGGAAAACAAACTAACGATACCAAGGACTGACTAGTATGTTAAGCAAATGCCAGTATACTAGAAATGGTGGTAATAATTATAAACATGTTAAAAAATTTACTTGCATTATGAAAAATAGCACGTCTAACCTAACCTATTCACACATGCACACCAAAATGTTAGACTGCAGTGTGTGTGTGTGTGTGTGTGTGTGTGTGAATCAATAGCCATGTTCACCTATACGCATTAAAGACATTGACAAGAATTCCTACAGCCAGCACCATTCATAGTTTTAAATGGGGTTGAGAACATTCAATAACCATCACTAACAGGTTGAATAGATGAAGTGTGTTATGGTCATACAGTGGGATCATGTACATTCATAAAGAAACTATATCAACTTGCAAAAAATACAGACAAATCACATACATATGTTTTTGAGTGAAAGAAGTCACTGAAAAAAGATTGCATGTAATGGTGTCAATATATATTCCCATAAAACAGGGAAATTAACACATGAGGTTAAAAACCATACTAGTAGCTACTTTTTTGTGAGTGGATGGTAAATGTAACGGGGCAAGGGAGACCAGGAATGCTCTTACACCTTCATCTAAGTGGGAGCTACCCCAGTATGTTTATCTTTTAAATTTAATAAAATTATTCAAATGATATCAATGTACTTTATGTGTTTTGTTTTAATAAAATAAAGAATATTAAAATCCAGATACATAGATCCTACCTAAACAGAAAGACAAGAAATTTCCAATGTTTGATCACTGTTCTGTGGTCAGAGAAGGGTTAAATATGATTAAAGCAAACCTCTTAGCTACAATTTGTAGATACTATTTTGAGAAAAAAAAAATTCATCCTTTCCCATTCTCCAATTGGAAAGTTTTATTTTACAACAGGAGAGTGTATTTTGACATATTATACATGCATGAAATATAACTTAGGGGAAAGTTTAAATGATATAAAGCAAAAAAATGCTTATCATAGTTTCAGGTACCAAGCACATTTGGTAGATATTATTGTCATTGTCACTTTCATTTTTACCTGTATTATTTTGGCAACACTCAGCTGACATTTGGCATTCTAAATTTTAAAGGTTTATTTTTAATTTTATAAAAGTGCTACTGTGTTTTTATCTCTTCTACATATATAAATTTCATTTAAGTGTGTAGTATAAAATTGGGGGAGCTCTACAAAACACTGCTAGTTAAGTGAAATAAAAACAATACTGTTTTATAAAAATATATATGCACAAAAGTTTTTCTTATCAGAAAAATACTTGTAGTTTTTAGTAGTTTCTCTGAAAATGTGAAGATACATAAAGTAAAACCAACCAACAGCTCAGGACAAATCAGCATATGCGGTGCTATCATCTATTTGGAGCAGCTTTGTCTTGATAACTAATTTAAATCAAAACTAATTTTGATCCAAACTTTGGCTGAGTTTACTATCCATGTATGGAGAGCAAAACAAAACAATGATTCCAGTGGAATAATGCTGTTCATCTCTACCATTTGGATTTTCTGAGAATTGGTTGTATTTTGTCAAAAACTATGATATCAGTACTTCAGACTGGCATGTTAGTTCATAGAATATGGCCTTTTATTCTGGTATGGGGGATTGAATCTAGGAGTGCTTAACCACTGAACCACATTCCCAGCCCTTTTTAATTGTTTTATTTAGAGACAGGGTCTCCCTGAGTTGCTTAGGGCTCCATTAAGTTGCTGAGGCTGGCTTTGAACTTGGTATCCTCCTGCCTCATTCTCCCGAGTCTCTGGAATTACAGGTGTGTACAGTCATGCCTGGTTAGAAGATGAATTTTTAAAATTACAAGGTTGTTAGAAATTATAACCTTAATGAACATCCTTTATGGTACCCAAGAGGAAGCAGAAGTCCAGAGAGGTTAAGAACTTACTTTGACTCACGTTGCGTAGGGCAGAGAACTAGAACCCAGGTTATCTGAGCCAAAATTCTTGGCTCGGTTATTTGGTGCACCCTGCTTTTGTGTGCCCTTTCTGAGATGGAAATAAGAAGAAGGTGTTCAAAGTATCAAATAGTAGAGATAGATTATCTAACTCAAAGAGGCCTGGTTTCAGCAAGCCCTGATCATAGCACAGACTTGAAGGTTAAATCAAGTGTGGTCCATTCTTGCTTCAACCATGAATTAGCAATACAAGTATTAGTATTGACAATCACTTGCAATAAGTCAGAAAAAAGATGAGGGGTCTTCTGAGAGCTTCTTCTTGTCAAAAGATTTTTATAGGGACAATGTGGATGATGATTTTCTTTCTGAAGAAATTTCTAAGGTATGGAAAGGGAATAGTTCACGTAATTGGGTGAGGGCAGCGTTGTCTTGGTATTTCTATGCCAGAAGAGCTAGAAAAGACCTCCAGATAAATTCATCATGCAACTGGCAAGGAAGGGGTGAAGCCACATTTCTTCTGTAATCACAGTTCTTTCTGAAGTCGTATAGTCCCTATAAATGAGATAATAAAATAGCTCACATTGGTTCCTTCAGTTCCCTGGAGTTTAAAATGTATTAATGGCTATTGGATTCAGAATAAATAAACTGGATGGAAAAATCATTATGTGAGTTCTATTTTCCAAATATCAATTTGGTTTCTAAGCACTCCAATAACTTACCCTTAATTTCTAGCTTGAAGCTTCTGAGAAAAATAGTTGAAATTTGGGACATCATTTATTTTTCCCTCTTATAATAATGGGATATGAATTCAGTGGCTGAGGTTATTGAATTTGACATTAGAAACTGATTCATCCCCTAAAAAAACGTGTATTTTTACATATTGAATTTCATCCTTTGGGGAATAGCAAACAATAAAAAAAATCATCGAAAAAATTAGTTGAAATGGTTGGATGAATAGATTCTTTCTTCTTTTTATTGAATGATGTGAACCCCCAGTCTCTCTGCCAAGATTTAGCACTGGGAAATAGTGAGCAAAGTTGTTAAACAGAATTATATCCTTCCTGGAATATAAGTTGAAATGTCTTTATTTTTAGTTTGCATAAACTGAGCTCTTTATATTTCACTAGGCCACAGGTAGAGAGGTCAGAAGTGGTGGATCACAGTACAGGTGGTTGAATAGTTGTGCTACTTGGGCTGTATGTGTTGTACATAGGCTTAAATGTGCATGGACTTAGGCTTAACCTGCTGATAAAAGTGCACTTCATATCTAAATCTCATTTCCATGGAAATGGAAGCAAGAGTTCAAAAAGAATAACTGTAGCATGCAATCCAGTTCATCAATTCATATAGTCATTAAAGTGCTCAAAATAATCACTGAACTTTAATGTTTACATTCAGCATGCAGATATTGAGCTCCTACCACTTGTATAGATATTTGTATTACTTTTATTCCCTAAGTCTCCTTTTCAATTAAGACAAACCATGAACTAATTGATCCATTCATTGTTTTCTGCTTTATTTTAAATTTTATTTTCATTTCAATGGCAGAAGAAATATGTAGAAGTTACAGGATATACACATATTCAGAAGATTTTCAAAAGTTTAATCTTCTAATTCACAAATTCAGTAACAATTCCCTTCCTCCTTCTTTTCCTCACCTCCCTTCCCTCCTTTTCCTTGCCCTTCCTTCCTCTTCCTCCCTCCCTTCCATCCGTCCTTCCTTCCTTCCTGCCTTCCTTCCTTTCCCCATCCAGTCTCCCTTTTACTCCCCTCCCTGCATTCTTTCCTTCCTTTCTTCTATCTCACCTAAATTTTTAATTTTATTATTGTAGCAATCCCATAACTAAGAGTTAGAAGAATAACAAAAGAACCAATAATCTCAACTCCCAAAGACAGTAACAGATAATCCTTTGATAAAATAAATTCTAAAACTTCTTCTATATGCTAAATTAAAAATAAAATTTGCAGTGATTCAGGTGGAAGATGTATCTCTCTTACTGTTACTGTACTAATTGAGGAAAACTTCTAATTACTTTCTCTTTCCATCTTATGTACAACAAGCAGATATATATTCTAAAACACAGAGTTAATATAATACTTCTCTAGATGCAACTTCTTTTTTAAATTGGAGCACGAATATATTATGTTGTCTATAAGTGTTTCTTCAACATTTAATTTTCTCTGTTAGTTCTTTTGCATCTATGAATGCTTCTTAAAGGGAAAGGACTCCCTTAATTTCTAGTGATATGAAATTTCTTAAGATTTCCATACCACCATATCTTTTTCAAATTCATATGGTTCTGTTGAAAAACTCTTGACCATGTGCGAGAGCGTACACATAAACTAATTTTTCTGTTTAGTGAAAAGTTCTCTACATTTATCAGAGCTCAAATTATACATTTCCTTTGCAGAGGTAGGTAATCCTATCCAACTCTCTCCAGTAAGGGGGCACCTCTCTTTTCCTTGGATATATAGTACATCACTAAAAGTTTTTTCTCTGCATAATTTGTGCACTTGAGGGCAAGAACCCTTGTCGTACTCTGTGCTGAGCATCACAAATGCAGGGATTTGATTGAGTGAATGAATGAATGAATGAATATGTCAATGTGATCGATGCCCATACTTGACACCGAACAAGTCTTTTACCTCTGTGTTGGCAAGAGAATTGCTGGGAATGGAGAAATGATGGAAAACATCAAAGGAAACTGAACCAAAAGAAAATAAAGGACAATTATTTGAACAATTTGAAAACAATTTAGTTCATTCACTGGAGTCTATAAGAGAGCAATGAAACAGTGACTTTCTTGTATGAGGGGAAGGGGCAGGGCAATGGTGAATGTGTGGGTTATCAAGAGGTTAATGAAAAATCGTGACCCACAGTTAAGTGGCCACAGTGCAGCTGCCACATCAATGTTTCTAAACACCCCAATTCTCCAGGCTTCACTACTCAATCCTTTAGCAAATTGCATTTTTAACAAGGAAGAATGTTCATTATAGGGAAGCAATCCCATGATGACACCAGATATCTTCACCAAAATAAATATTCACTTAAATTAAAGCGTTTGATTCAAATAGCCATGTCTCAGTACCTGCATTTTTGACTTTTCAAAATACGTTGGTAGACATTTCTACTTTGGATGTTTAAGTAGACATGAATAAAAATGGAGAGAAGAAAAATAGCCACAAGGTCGAAAAGTTAGGAAAAAGCTGAACGGAAAACAACACAACTGCCCAGGCCACAGAAAAAAGCCTTTTGGGGATCTATAATAAATGAACATAGGTGATTAAATTTAATTCAGTAGTTGATGGTTCCCAGGGGCCAAGCTTGCCTCTAGATACATAAAATATATGACACTGTGTTGACTACACAGCCGCTGCCAGGCTGTAGGAAGCATACGTAATTCTACCTCTAACCATCTCTCACGTGAGAAGCAATTTATTAAAGACCTTGCCCTTCCCGTTGGTACACAGCTCAGGTTGCCTATTTCTCTTCTATCATCATTGTATTATTTTTCTGAGAAATGTCAGGGAAATTTCCATGAGCAAGTGATGAGGATGATGACTTCATCATTCTCTCATTATTGCGGCCTCCTTGGTCCACTGACAAAGGCCTTTTGTGTCTAAGCTATAACTACTTAAAAATAAGGGCAATCATTCTTTCAAAGAGCCAACACTTTTATGTGCTAGACCACAGGTATTTAGACATCCATCAGGGACAAACATATCTCCAGCAAGCTTACCTTTCAGAAGGAAGAGCGACACAGAAATAAATAATGATGAAGAAAAAGAAAGAAGGAAAGCATAACTCCAGCGAAAGTTGAAGTTCTGTCATCCTATGCTGGTCATTAAATGGCAGGAGTGTCTAGAGCCTTGTCCGTCTAGCATCCTGTTCTGTTTGCTTTTGAGTAGGTGAGTTGGGAGGAACAACTGAGGATACGGTACTGACTAGATAATTAGAAGTTCTTAATCCAAAAGATGCTACCCAGTTACTGAGATCAGGATGCTTATTGTATCACCAATTTTCATGTCATGCAAAGAATGTCAGGTCTTCATGATGATATGATATGTTTGATGGAATCACATCTGATTTCTTATGTAAAAAGAGTATTAAACTTTTTTTCCAGTAATGGGGTGCTTTACTACTGAAATACGACCCCAACTTTTTATACTTTTTGTTTTGAGGCAGTCTTGCCAAACCTGACCTTGAACGTGTGATCCTCCTGCCTCAGCCTCCCAAGTTGCTGGGATTGCAGGTGTGCACCACAGCATTTAATTTAAATAGCTTTAATCTGTGGCCAGAGTTACGTATCTACTCCCTTCTGAATAGTTGATTGATTCATAACTGCCCCAAGCCTATACATATGCCTCAATATTGGGTTTTCTTTTTATTTTAATGAACTAACAGCAGAATTACCAAATTGCATTTTAAAGACAGTCAGGAAAACCACAATACACAATTACAAATACCTGAATATGAATGAGTTTAGTTCATCAGAAGGTATCAAATGGCTACATGTACAGAATTGCATAGACAGGTTTCGTTTCCCCTTGCCTTGTGCCATATAAAGTTTAAATTTGACTTGAGTTTTGTGCATTTTTGACAATATTATAGGTTCATGCCACAGTGCAAATTGCACTCTGAGAACTCACAGTGTCACCCCTTGTCTATCATACCTATATTTATATATTAAATATTATTTTAAGTTATATTTTAACAGTGGAAATTGACATAGATTTAGGATTTTAAAAAGCAATTATATCACACTCTTAAAATCCCTGAGGATGTTAATGTTAAGCATTGCTATCATGGCTTATTTAATTTCTTACCCAAATGTCTCTATGGATCAATAGATGACATTTTTATACATATGTGTGTAATTTCCATATAAGATTTTTAGCTTACTACTATCTCATATCTCTATTGCTTATCTTAGTTCTGCATTTCATATAAGCACTTCCTTATTCTAACTTTATAACAGGATAAAAGTAGAACATAAATGTCCTTCAAAAACGATTCAATATTTTATCCCTAAATCTTTCCTGTCAACTCCTTCTTTCCTTGACACTGCCATTAATTCCATCACCCATTTTTGGATTTACAAAAAAATACTGATATGCTTTTGTTATAGAAAACATATGAAATACTCAACATTGAGTGATGAATGAAACATTTCACAGCCATGCAGGGTGCCCAGTACAGAACAGAATTAAGGCTCTAGGCAATGGGGTTGAAGGGAAGAAAGACTTTGAACTGTCCCTGTTCCATATTAGGACAGCAAAGTTCCTAAGTGTTCCTGATTGGTGAATAATACCTGGATTTGACCACAGGTGAGCATAGCCATCCAGAGACAATCTGCTGCATCCATGAAGTGCCCCTGGGATCGCAGTGTCCAGCTGCCTAAATCAAGTTGATGGGGCCTCGTCAGTTCTGCATGGTTGAGGGCAGGCTTAATGGCCAGGCAGAGTGCTTTCTTTCATTTGAAGTGAATAAAATAAAATTTTAAATTGATCATATAATTTCCATTTTTGCCCATCACACTTGTTGCTTTTGCACTCATTCTATGTCAAAGGGATTCATTAATATAATGATTTGCATTTGAGAATTATTTATTTTAATCATGAATCTCTTAACTCAAACCTATAATAATCAAATGTGAATATCTATAAGCTACTGTAGCAGGTATTTCTTTAGAGGCACAATATTAGTTATGGATGAAATGAAATGTTTCTTTTACTTTTTTTCTACCCCTTGAAATTAAATTGTCAACCTTAGTACTCTTCACTGTTAGAACAATAGGATTTTTTAACCACAAACTTATTGATGCATGGCCAGTATATGTGTATGTGAGTATGCATATATGTATGTGTGTGTATGTATATATGGTGATGGTCATATTGCACATATATATTTTACAGCATCCTTGGTCTCTACAACTAAGCTCTTAATGATACCCCACCCCTAATTGCCACACAAAAAATATCTTCAAAGATTGCCCCCCTGCATGGCAAAAATTACTGTACAGTGAGACTACTATATTGGACTGGAAGAAATACCAATTCCCTGTCATTAGTTCTCATTTCAATCCTGGAGGCTTATAAAGAAAGACCTTAAAATCTATAAGTAAGCCATTTGGGAAAATATGCACAGCATGGGATGATTATCACTAAGAAATCTGCATTACCTGAATGTGGAGTGACTGTTTTGGGTCCCTTCTAGAGATAGAGCAAGACTTGTTGCATCTGAAAGCTCCCATTCCTAGAATTAGTGTTCCCAGTTCTTCTCCTAGATCCTCTGAACGTATGGTTTCTCCCTTACAGCAGAACATGGGTCTATTAGTTGGGAAAACTTCCAATGCCCTCATCTTTGAAAATCTGTCTCTTACCCCTCTTGCAGCTCTCTGAGGCCTGATCACCTTCTTCTTTCTTATTCTGATTAGTTTGCTTGACTAATCTTGGAAGCAGGTACACATTAATAAATAAGGGTAAAAGAAACATTCATTTAATTTCATCCATATACATGGCAGTCAATGCTCTGGAGTAGGAAGGCAGGAAAAATACAGAGAACTCGTGTGTGTGTGTGTGTGTGTGTGTGTGTTTAAAATTTGAAGCAGGAGTAGATGTCTGTGGCTCAAGACACCATCTGTGACCCTGAGGAAATTGTTAATTTTATATATTTAAATGTTTCATCTCTGTCCTTGAGGACAGCAAACTGGAAGTGTATTTTGCTAAAGAAAAAATATGTATAACACCTCTTTGTTGAGCAATATGAAAACAGATAATTTTTTTAACTTTCTAATTTATTTGCTTATTCATTTATTTTTATTGGTCCCTTGTAATTATATGTGATAGTGTGTTTTATTATGTCATATGCATACATTTACATAATATCATTCCCCAGTGCCTTCCCTTTCTTTCCCCTCTTCTCTCTCCCTTGATCCATTTGTTTCAAGACAGTGGAATTTTTAACCTACTGAATTTGTCTGGTATTGAAAACCCTAATGTGTTCAGGTATGGCAGAGCATGCCTGAGATTCCTGCTAGTTGGGAGACTAAGGCAAGAGAATCTAAAGTTTCAGGACAGCCTGGGAAAGTTAGGGAGAACCTATCTGAACTAAAGTAAAAAGGGTGGGGAATATAGACAAATGGTAAGTACATCCCTAGGGTCAATCCCCAGTAACCTTTCCCTTCAAAAGATCCTGATGAATTCTGAATGGAATGAGATGAGAGTTCAAGGTGATCGAGTAGGTAGGTACCTTGGAGACAGACTGGCAAGGTTCAATACTCAGTTCTGTGCCTCATACAACTTGTTAGCTTTTCCATGACGCAGTTATCTCTACTAGACTAAGAGAATTACCTACTTCATAAGGTACTTCTAGAATAAAATAAGTTAAATCACAGGAAGTTCAAGTGGTGCTTCACCTCTGGTCAGCACTCTGTAAATTATTATAATGTTATTTCCTTAATAAAAAGAAATAAACTGATGTGATCCTACAATATGTGCAATCAGAAGAATGAGAAATTGCACTCCACTTATGTATGATTTATCAAAATGTACAAATGCATTCTGCTATCATGTACAACTAATTAGAACAAATGAAAAAATTAATTAAAAACAATAAACCCTCTTAAAATGAAATGGAAAACCAGAAAGAACTTGTGATAAGCCAGAGCTGAGAGACAATTCTACCACTGTTACTAAACCAGGTCCCTTTGAACCATCACACAGAATGCCATTACTAAAATAAAAGTTTCACAAAACAAAAAGGGTATTTGCAAAATGGTCAAGCAAGGAGTTGGGGGGTCCATATCTCAGCTCCACCTCTCCCGGTGTAATTTTTGGGGATATTTGTGTAATAAAGAAGCAGGGTTGTCTGTGGAATGAAGAAAGGTGATTGGAGATGAAATAATCAGTGATGTGTGCATGTGTCGTCAAAGTTCACAGCTCTCATAGATTGTTGAAAATGGCCATGTTGGCATGATCTGAAGGTAGAGTTTTTGGCCTATTGATAGCACAATGTCACCCATCAGATAACAGTACAGGTAAAATTAGGGTTGGTGGTTTCAATGAAAGTGACCCTCAAGTCCCTGGAAGGTAACTTAGGCCACCATTCCCTTCACAATCTACGCATCAGAGGTTTTATCTACATCACAGTGAATAGATTAATTATATATAGCTCAGCTTTAATAACTTCAGAATTAGTGATTTTTAAGGCCAACAAAATGCAAGTAACTAAGGGGAGTATAGTGGTTCAGAGTCAGATGAATAAAAAGAACAGAGGTCAATTTGTGTAAATGATAGGTCAGCTGTGGTTTAGGCTGATAACTATCAAAGTCAGGATTGTGTCCTCCTATGGAGTCTTGGAGACTAGGAGCCTTTCCGGAGTCTCCATTCTGAGGAGTTATAGAATCTTTGAGACTCTTCTTTTGGTAGTTATAATCTTGAGAATGGCTCTCAGGTCATTAATAGATGGTTCTGAGCAGTGATAGATACATATTCACAACTCTAAATCCTTATTTTAGTAAATGCCCAGCAGATGATTGTGCCCTATTGAGCAAGGTCTGTTTTAAGTCAACCCAGATTGACATAGAAGAACAATCTCAAAGACTATTTGGAATCTATTTACCCCTTGCCCAAACCTTTTCCCGAACTGTTAATGCAAAGCTGGTTTAAGTTTGTGACTAATCCACTGCTCCTAGCTGTCTGCAACTAATCGATCAAAAAGAAAACGCACCTCACACACTGCATCTAGTTTAGCTTTATATGAACTGACCTCAGATAATCCCACTACTTTCTAATACCTACCTACTTCTACCTGACCTCACCTCATTCAAATGTTGATGTCAGTTGCTCCCTGGGCCTCTGGGCCAGTGGCCTAGACGTCAAATGCTTAGCACCTAGTTAGAGATGCTTTGGAATAAAGAAATCTTTTCAACTTCATTTCCCTCAGATTTTCCCTCAAACATTATTTCACCAATAAGTTCTTGTGGTGTGTTTCATTAAAAGGCTCTAAGCACTTTGTGGAACTGTGCTTCTAAGGACTAGAGTTGTGACACACGGTCTAACATCCCTTTTCATACTGACTAAAACATGCACTGTTCTCTGATCACTATTTTGACCCTTAAGTTTTCATTCTATGGGTTTGCCTTTTATCAGCCTCTTGCCAATCTGTGCTTATTATGATTCCATCCAAGCTCACATTAATTAAGCAGTCTCCTGGTTTCTACATATTATAATAAACAGCAGTCCTAGCCACTCCTTTTCCAGATGAACACCTAACTTGGGACCAAGTCTCCTCATCCATTACATCCCTGCATTCCCCACGAGATCCTGTGCTTCTCCCTCTCACCTGTACCTATCCCCAAGATGGAGGACATTTTAAGGCAATTAGCACTTCACTATTTAATCACTTTGGCTTTAATCATGGTTGACCAGGAAAGGTTCACATTAAATTACAACTAAGTACTAATGTGCTTTTCTGAAACTAATGAGCCTCTTGTGCCTCAAGAGAAGAAAAAAGAAAATACTGCTGGCTTTGTGAAAGAATGTTCAGCAGTTTCAGCATTCCTTATTTATGGATCAGATAGAAATAGCTCAAATGTACTGATTCTCAAGATATTTCAGGAGTCAAGAATTTGTTTTTTTTTTTTTTTTTTTCACAACTCTCCCCTAATCTAAATCCATTTAGTTGGGATGGGCAGCCACCTGGGCATATCACACAGCCCAACCAACAGAGCCTGTATCACCCAATCACACTGGTGTGCTTTGGAATGTTACATAGGATAGAAGTCAACCAATGAGAGCCAGCCCTGAGATTTTTCAGGAACTATTTAAAAATTTTTTTTTTTGTTTTTCTGGGATTGCTCAGAAGATAGACGTAGACACACTGACTTCTTTAATCCATTACATGAAAAACTTGTATCAGCCTGAAGTGAGTGTTGATAGAAAGCTTAACTAAAAGAACTAGATTGAGTTCTAAAGATACCTTTTAAACCTTTGTATCAAGTCACAGCTCACAAGAACTATCCCCAGGAATGATGCAATAAGATTCCTTTTGCATTTGCATTCAACTAATTTAACCTTTTTTTTTTTTTTTTTTTTTTTTTTTTTTCCGGTGCTGAGGATTGAATCCAGGTCCTTGTGCTTGCAAGGCAAGCAGTCTACCAACTGAGCTATATCCCAGCTCAATTTTACTTTTTATTTACCTGCAAACTAAACTGACTTGTCACAGGGATTCTATTGGATGCAAATTATGGAAAGATATTTGAAATGCAAAGCAACACAACAGTGAGGAAAAACTTGCTTGAAGAAGATGAAACACTAGCAACGCTTACATAAAAAAAATTTTATAGCTTTTCTTGTGATTTTCTCTTATCAGATTCACAATCATAAACATAAATAGTTTTAATAGTTATATGCAAAGGTTTTCTCTAATATTCAAATGCACACAAACTAAGCAGCATTGAAATCACATAATTTTTTTTCTTTTTAGGATGACTGTTATTAAATAGACAATAATATTAGAAAGATTTTGATGAAATAAACATTGTCACACACTAGTGATAGGAGTATAAATGTCTACCATTCCTGGACCACACCAGAATTATTTATCAATTTTTAAAAAAGTATAATCATTGATCCAACTTTGTCAGTTGCAGAAAAAATTGAGTATAATGTGTATAATGAAGAAATTTGTTGTAACATTATTTATGACTGCAAAAGACAAAGGAAATGATGAATCTTCATATTACTAAAGGCAATGAATATCATGTGATCAGAATATAGCACTTGACTCACCAGAAATGCTTGACATGTGGCCATCTACATCCTTCAAAGTGCTGCTCGATTTATGTGCTACTCTAACTTCCCCTTGGCTATAGCGTTCTGACTCCTCTTCAGGATCATCTTTATGCAGCTAAGAGACTCAAGATTCAGACTACCTGCTCTGTTGCTCCCTAGACACATGACTATGAGTAACACACAGTTTTCCTTCCAAGATTTAGTTTCTACCTTGCTGAAAATGTACAATGTTGCCTGGATTAATATATATGATGCATTACTATTATGTTTTAATATTAAAGGTCCATATTTTCTAGAATGTGATCCTAGGCCTTTTTGCCTTTACACATTTTATACTTTATAAATTTTCATAATCCATATAGATCTAGTTTTTAAGTGCATAGAAAAGTTTAATCTCCAGGCCTGACCTCTCTGTTAAGCTTTGGACTGACACATTCAAACTCCTACTGAACATTTCTACTTGTACATTGATGAGATACTTTGAAGGCAACAGATCCAATCCAAACCAACTCTGCAGTCTTCCCTAACACAGACCTGGATGCTTCCATAACTGGTTCTCTTCTAAGTTGACTAGCATAGTTAATATGATCACCATTTGTGTGAGGAATATTTGACCTCATTCCTGGCCTTGTGATAAAGTGCTAAGCAATTGCATTATGCATAATATACATACATGAAATACTTGTACAAAATACATGGCATCCTTAGATGAGATAATTTATTTTGCAATCAAGTGGCCACAGTCTGAGATAGGACAGTCCTACACTTTGTAGTGCATCCTAGGTCCACAGGGAGAATATGGAAGAAGTATGTAGCAGACCCAGAAAGAAGAATAGGGAGAAGGCCACTGAATAGGGATTGTGATTTTTGGTTAAGTGGTGCAATCAGGGAGCCAGATTACAATGACACCATGGGAAAAAAGAAAATGAGTACTCTGTCCTCCTTCCCCTGTCATTCTCAAGTCCACTACCAGGGATCCTCATTGGTAAAATCCAAGTCAAAAAGAGAAGTCAGGAGAATCTGTGGAGTTCATATAGATCAGCCCCCAGATGCACAGGGCAGGTGGAAAGATGGAGTTTATTGGATCAAGAAAGGATAGAATATTTTCAGTACAATCCTCTATATCCAAACTACATAGTACATTTTCTAAAATCAATTGAATTTGTAAATGAAAAGCACATGCCTTATTGTCTTAGCCTTTCTCTTACTGTAACAAAACAACTGGAATAATCAAGTTGAAAGAGAAAAGATTTGCTTGGAAGGTTGAAGCAGAAAGTTCACACACACACACACACACACACAGGGCAGGGGAATATTTGATTGGCTCATGGTTTCATCATTTTTAGTCAATTCACTTGACCCTGTCACTTTGGGTCTGAGGTGAGACAACATCATGGCAGAGAGAAAAAGCTGCTCCCCTCATGATGGCCAGAAGTAGAGAAAAAGAAAGAAGCTGGGCCCCACTATGCCCTCTGAGAGCTTGATCCCAGTGGCCTGTGTCCTTTCTCTGGGTCCTATCTCCTAAATCCTCCACCTCCAACAGCTCCAGGAGCTGAGGACCTAGCTTTCAACACAAGAGCATTTGGACGACATTGCAAATCCAAACCACAGAACTATGGACATCTTTTTTGGATAAAACTTAATCTGCATTGCTGCATCTTTTATCCTTGGCTCACAACACTCTGCTCTTTTTCTAGATTGCAGAAGAAGCTTCTTAACAGGTCTGTCTTTTCTGCTTATACACAGAATCTCATCCTTCTCTCCCTCTCTCCTGCTCTTTTTCCCTCTCCCTTCTGTCTCCTTCTCCCTTTTTATCTCGCCTCTCTTCCAGAGAGTGAAATTTTCTAAGGGCAAATCAAATGCCAACACATTTTTGCCTAATACTTTCTATTTGTTTCAGTTTTCTATTGCTGTATAAGTACTTACCAAGAACTCTGTGACTTAACGCAATACCTATTTATTTTCTTACAGTCTTGTAGATCAGCTGTCCAGATGGACTCACCTGGGTTAACTGCTCAGTCAGTATCTTGGGGTCCAAATTAAATTGTCATTTGGCTGGACTCTTGTCTGGAGACTGGGAAAACATTCATCTCTAAGCTTATTCCCATTATTGGCAGAATTCTGCTTCTCCCAGTTGTGGAACTGAAGTCCACGCTTCTTCCTTGACTGGCAGTCAGGGACTACACCCATCATCTAGCGCTGCCTAGACTCCCTGGAATGAGGCCCCTTTCAACATGGGAATGAAGAATGGTACATTGAATTTTTCTCATGCTTCAAATCTTGTCAAATCCTGGTGATACTACCAGTGGGAGAAAATTCCAAAAAGCTAATGTGATTAGATTGGTTCTGCCTTTTTGCTACTTAAATCCTGGTTATCCTAGCTTTCAAGAGATGAGAGACTTAACAAGAGTGTGGGTTACTGGGTGCCATTTCTCGAACTTTGCTTTTGACACTACTCTCATAGTAAACACCAAGCGCCTCTCCATGGTCCCAGTATCTGACACCTGTGCATGTCTCCAGTCTCATCTCACATGCTGATTTTTGTATTGTTGCTGTTGGTCAAACATGCCAGCATGTTCAAGGCTGGCTCTCAGCCTTTCAAATAGTCCATAGGACAGCATTGTCTGATACCATCCTCTTTTCCAAACACCTGCTCCAGACTCCCCCACTCCCACTCACAGAGTATCTCCAAGAACTTTGGAGGATATGTTTGTGCATTTATACAGAGAAAATGATCAAGAATAATATATTTTAGGAACATTGATGTGGCTGCATCACTGTAGTATGCTGATTTTAAGTCCTTTGGGTATAGGCCATAAAGAATAATAAAATTATGGCATTTTCGGGTAAATGGATGGAGTTGGAGATGGTCATGCTGAGTGAGATTAGCCAATCCCAAAAAACCAAAGGCCGAATGATTTCTCTGATAAGTGGATGATGATACATAATGTGGGGTGGGAGGGAGGCAAGAATGGAGAAAGGATGGATTGCATAGGGAAAAAGGGGGGGGTGGGATTGGAGAGGGGGTTAGGAATAATAACAGAATGAAAGAAACATCATTACCCTATGTACATGTACGATTACACAAATGGTGTGACTCTACTTGTGTACAACCAGAGAAACAACAGCTGTACCCCATTTGTGTATAATGAATCAAAATAAATTTTTTAAAAAAATAATATATTTTAAAATGGTAGCAATCATATGTGGTAGGTTTGTTGATAATTTCAATCGAGTCCATAAGCATTCTATATTTCTGATGTGTGTTTTGAGTATAAATGACCTACATAATCAATTATAGGCTGTTTTTATTTTTAAGTTTAAAATAAAAACTCAACATACACCAAATATTTCTAAGATCTTATCTACATGTAACTCAACAATACTTAGATATGATATGACTTTAATAATAGTTTTTATATTACACAGCTATTAAATAAGTTCAATGATAAATGCACAATAATAATAAAAAAGTTAATGTTGACAAGCCAATCAAATAAATGCCAGTAATTCTAACTAATGGTAGAATTTTCATTCCTATAATCCCAATTATAAGAGCTTGAGTTTGATAATAAACTTCTCTTTTTATTATTTCATATCAGTTACCTACTAGTCATGAATTAGTTCAAATCAGACTATCTTAAAACATTTTTTAATCCAGGTGCTGTGGCACATGCCTGTCTCAGCCTCCCCAGCCACTGGGAGGATCACAATTTCAGAGCCAGCTTCAGCAAAAGCAAGGCACCAAGCAACTCAGTGAGGCCCTGTCTCTAAATAAAAATAAAATATAAAATAGGGCTGAGGACGTGGCTCAGTGGTCGAGTGCCCCTCAGTTCAATACTCAGTACCCACTCCCCAAAAAGAAAAACTTTCCATAAACATAAAAAAAAATTGATATACTTAGAATACAATGAAATCTATGCTGCAACTTTATGGAATCATGTGAGATACTATATATGATAATACAAGTATTAGATGACAGAAAGTTTAAATACTAAACTTAGAGTTATACAGTCATAGAATATTAGATTCTACAAAGTTTTTGGCCATTAAAAAAATTCCCCTTTCATTACTGAAGAGTGGATAACTTTTTCCTTTGAAGAATTATGTAATCTACTCAGGGGCTTATGGACCGTCCACAAAGGATGAGAGAGGAATGGGGGACTGAAAGAGAAAGCTACAGTTTCAGTTTTTCATTTCTTTGTCAGTCTTATTATACATCCGTAGTAGAAAATTGCAGCACGAGCAAAAATGTTTCAATTACTGAATCTAATGAGAAAGAGCTAATAGTGGGAAAAAATTGAAATGTTAAATACTCAGTGAAATTTGATGGCTTCCTGACATATCTGACATATGCTTATTTATAGAATCAGAATGCAATTTGAATAATGTTTGAATATGAAAGAACAAGGAATTTGGGGTATTATATATTGTGCTCCTATTTAATTCCTCTCTCCTTTACTCACACATGCACACATATATACACTCAGACAAATAAGAAGGATAACTTTCCTTAACGTCCTATGCTCTGATTTCAATTAAGAACCCATTTATCGATGTCTCTAATGAACTTGAGTTTGGCCTACTTCCTGGTTATACCAGGTGACTCTGAAGCTTATAGAGGATACAGATTAGTGCTCCACATTCACATGTGCATGGTTTTATTTCATCATCATGACAGTACTCTCAGGTAGGTTTTCTTCACTCCATAGATGAATAATCCAAGGTCACGTCAGGGATTAAATGGCTGTGGTCTTTAAATGCAATTCCTTTTAGAGACACAAGAAGTTTGGAATGCCACACTTTTTCTGTGTAACTTATTATGGCATACCTGATTAACTTGAGAAGCATCATTTTTGAAGCCTGAAGTTTGTTCTGTTGGTTCAGTTCCTTTAATACTTTGCATAAAAAGTATTTTTATGTACATTTCTGGAGCACTATCCATTCATTTGTTCATTCTTTTATTAATTCTACCTTTAGTAAGCAGTTGCCTAAGGCAAGCTTCATAGTCCCAGGAAAGTCAAAGATTAAGGGAATTGTAAGATAAATTGCTAAAGTTCAGAGGCTTACTATAAAGAAAGTAGAGAAGCAAATGCAGTATGTATAAACAGATGTTAGTCAAAGTCATTCTGCTCTAAAATCTAAAGCAAGATGGAGTCTGTTTAAACTTTATAGTGGAAAATTGCTTATGCTTTTTTTCTTACTTGATTTTTTTTTTGTCCAGAATATATTCATATCCTGGACATATATTCTTTTGGAAATAATATGCCAATTTATTCTTGGGATCTATCATCTTTTCCCAGTTATTTCAATATCAAATGACTTTATCCTTCATGCCAACTGTGAGCACACAACTTACGTATAGCCAATCAAAACATTTTCTCTCTGTACATATAATCTGGTTCAGAGACAATAAATATGCAGTTCAAGGAAATCCAGAGCAATTCAGTGAAATTTCTCTGGAAATTGTGGACCACAGGCTTTCCTGCTCCATTTGAACATGAGAAATGGATTAGGTAGTCTCCTATTGTGTTGCTACTTTGAGGAGGGAGCCAGTTCTGAAGAGGATGGAGAGAAATAAGATGCTGGTGACATTGATTATATCCCTGATATTTTAGACATGTTGAGATCAGGATCACACATGATTTCTTAATGATTACATTAAGCCCGTTTTTCTTTGTTTTTCTTTGACATTTGTATTAACCTTTTTGAAAAAAAAAATTTCTAGTTGTAGATGGACACAAAACTTTTGTTTTATTTGTTTTTATGAGGTGTTGAGGATCGAACCCAGTGCCTCACACATGCTAGGCAAGTGCTCTACCACTGAGTTACAACTTCAGCCTCTGTATTAACCTTTTACTCTATCAAACCACACATATAAGATTTATGCAGTGGACTTCAATGGACAATAGGAATCAAATTGGACAATGTTATAGTATGGCATGACAGATCATTACATTTAAATCTATGCTCATTTTGGAAATTTCTGTAAGCTTTATGGTCTACTAATATATTGTATGTTGAATCATTTTCTTCTTTACTAACTGTCATCTCTGCTTTCTCCTATCTAAATTCTAGTTCATGAAGGGTTAACAGATAAATATAGTGAGTTAAAGTTAAATTTGAATTCAAATATTTAACTGACAATTTTATATTTAAAGTATATCCCAAGTTTTCCATGGGACTTTTATTCAATAAAATTTAATGTAGAGCCCCATACTTTTATTTCTTAAATAGATCAACCTTAACTAAAGAGATATTTTCTGTATCTATCCATCATTGCTCCCAGGATCTCTATAATCAAGTATTTTTCCAAACTGTTCTTTATTATTTTGCCAGATAAATACTATTAAAATCTCATTTAATTGCAGAAGTTATTATTGCATGGATATTAATTTATTTATTTTTCTTTGTGTTCAGACAAAAAGGAGTCCCTTGTGCTTGGGGAAGTAGGTGAATACTACAGCTAGTCTGTTTTCCATCTCCACCCCCCTGGGGCTCCTTATTCCTTTCGGCAAAGGTCTGCCCCAAGTCCTCTCCAGGTCCAGACATAACACAAACACATTCACTCTTACATTTAGCCAATTTTTCCAGGATTCCTTCAACTTCTCTATTTTCCTGGTTTCAGAGATGAGATGTTTTTAACTCATTCCGATCTAAATGGGATCCCATCACATTCATTTCTGTACCTGAAATTTCTCCAAAAAGATATTCATAGTTATCATATGAATGACTTTTCTCCAAACCTGAGGAATGTGTCTGACAATTTTAATTGATATAGAAATCTGAGATTTTTCTTCCAGGCTAGCTTGGATAGATGGTGAAGTAATTGACAGCTTTTATTATCTCTGCCTATTTCAGACATGGAATTTGCTAACCTCTTTTTGACCTTTCACACCTAGAAACTATTTACTTAGGCACTTTTCATGTTCACTTCTAAATCCAATCCTGGCAGTTGGCTAAACAAACAAACAAGCAAATAAAATAATCAAACATATTTTAATCTACCATCATTCTGATATTTATTTTATTTTATTTATATTTTTGGTTATTATGCTGCATATTGAGCGTTAGCTGAGAGGTACAGAGCCAGCACATTCCATCTTTATGGCAATACGCACCCTGTGAGATATTAATGAAAGTTTCAGAAAATCAGGGTTGCAATTTCACACAGGGCAATTCAGGAGATGGAATTTCTCATAAAGATAGTGTGTTGCATGCCTCATCCTTCTCTAATGCCATTCTTCTGATGTGCTTGTAGCAATATACAGATTTCTATCTTAGAAACTAAATATCCCTATGAACAAGCAGGATACAGGTATGAAAGATCAATACCTGTCTTAAGAAAGAATTTGGAATTTTTAAGAGAGACATCCATTCAATAAGTCTTTGCACAATTACACATTTTAGCTGAATAGATGTGTCTGGAGAATATTCAACAATTGCAAAGGCTTAGCTAACTCATTTCCTCTACACCCTTCCCCATACACTTTTCTTTAGTAACCCCATGCCAACCTCAAAGATATTTGTTACATTCTTTTGAGGTTTTTACATTTTCTTCCTTTCTGGGAACTAAAGACTGAGAGTGGATTTGATAACAACCCATCTGTTGGCCAAACATAAATGGCCTTTTGGTGCCTCCAAGGTTATAATCCTTTCCCTGAGACTCTGGAGAATGGTTCTTCTTGCTAAAAACAAAGAAGGTCTCTCTGCAATGAATTACTATTGTGTCTGCTGACCTGGGCTAGTCTGTTGCTATTAAAGACCAGATTATCTGGATTCATTTTGAAAGTTCTTTGGAGCTCAAGAGTAGACATTTCTGAGCTTGTAAATGCAAGAAAGAATTGGTGGCGCCACAGTGACCAGAGCCCTGATGCTGGTAAGTAGCATTGACTGACAAGTTTTTCAAGGTTCTGTGGGGGGAAAAAATTCTAGGTCCAGGTGTATGGTTGTTTTTTAAAAGTATTTACACATGTGATGAAACTGACATATTAAACATCAATACCAATCATTCTTGATATATTAGCATAAAGTTCAGCTTCCTTGAACAGAATGACTTGGAAACCAGTGATTGACAGACCAGAGAAGAAGATGACAATTAAAATGGCAACTTTTGTGTTGAATAGGAGGGATGAGTGCTTTGTGTAAGGAGGCCAATAGCTGGGAAGCTATGTACACTTGTCCTCACTGTGAAGTGCACAGAAAACCATGTCCCCCACTTTGGAGAAATGGTGTTCTCATGGTGTGGCTGTTTGATGTAAAGTGAAGGTTTAGAGCAAGCATTGAGAGTAGAGACTGAGAATACAGGCCAGACCACCCATATGTAAAGACACTTTGCTTTCTGAGGACTTGGTCATTGATTCACTCAAGGCACAGGTGTTCACAAAACACATTTTGTCAGGACAAACAGAAAATAGATGAGAAGCCAAGAAACAAAACAAGGTAAAAGCAAATAAAGAAACAAAGCAACACTAAAAGACACATATAGTCAGAGCTGTTATCTTTTCTTACATAGGTAATCTTGAATATTAAAAATAAAATACACAAGATGAATATTCTTGGACAATTTATAGACATAATCCAACTGTATGACCCATCAGCAGTAACTTATTTCACATCACAGTTAAAAGGCCATTAGGTGTGACATTCACCATCTTTGTTCTTGTTTCTTCAATTTTTAAAAGAAAAAAAAAAGGGTAAAGCTTAATTTAATAAAAGCTGCAACAATCTCCATGAATATCAAATATGTTTTGACAGATTGAAATGACTATAATTTGAACATAAAATAATGTCTGTGCAAATGACACCGAGTCATATCATTATAATCCCTGGGTACTATAATCACTCAAAGTCGCCTTCTTGATCCATCTGTTTTGATAGTCTTGGCAGCCTTTTGATAAAACTTTTTGACCACAATTCTTTATTTTCCTAAGCTAAATTATATGTTAAGTAGAATCTGTTCTCAAAATATTCATAAGCAGATAATAATGAAAATTTATGAGTCCCAGGTGGCCACTATCCTAGAAGAATATCCACATTATTCCTTAACCTATTGGAATCGTTCCACAACTTAAGTGGAGATTATAATAACATAATAGTAGCTATAATTTATTGAATGCTATGCTAAGTGCATTTCAGTTATTAACTTATTAATCCTTATGAACTTTCCAGGTATATGCACTTGTTCCAATTCACAGAGGAGATGAAAGGAGCACATTCCTGATGTGGAGCAGCAAGTGGGCACAGAGCTGGAATTTGATCACGTGTCTTTCTGATACCAAGGCCAAACTTGATGCTATTCTATGTCACTGTTTTATTCTCAGAAGCAAGCTCCATAAAGGTGAGCAGCCCTGTGATCTACAAAGATCCTTGGAAACTCTGAGAAACTATTTTGCAACAATCAGTGGTAAAGTTATAGACACTGCTAGGAAATTCTGTTGATGGAATTGTGTGACAGCTAGATAAGAAAAACAAAGACAAAACATGATTGTTAATGGAAATCCTCTTGTTGATTCTATTCTCTACTTTACCATTGATTTTGGTATTGTTTTATATGTGCTCTGTGACCTATTAAAAATTGTAGTAACCATGGGCAAAAATAGAGTTCTGAGTGAGCCCAGAATAAGAAAGGCAGTATTTCAAAGGCAATATTCCTAATCTTGAAGAAATTTTCTAGTAGCATCATTTATGTAGACAATTTCTCAATGAGTATAGTTAAGGCCCAGCTTTCTTAGACAATCAAAAATAGTAAAAGAAAAAAAAGCACTTAGAGACAATGAATTTTCTCTCCTGTTGTCTCTATGAATATGAATTATTGGTCTGTTAAGTGACTCTTTATTTTCAGTATCCCTAATTTTATAATGCAGGGATAACTGACGTTGCTAGAAAAGACCTGACTGCAAACGTACTTACTTCCCTGACAGTCATTCTGACGATTTTCTCAGTGCTTAATGTTTTTTAAAAAAATTTTAGCATATAATATAAACTATGTTCTCTATTTAGATGGTCATAAGTAAAGTTGGTGTTTAAAAGGTAAGAATAGAGTTACTTTAGATTAGGTAGAGGGGGGTGAAGGGAAGAGAAGGGGTATAGGGATAGGAATGATAGTAGAGTCCGACATTATTACCTCATGTACATATATGGCTGCATGACCCATGTGATCCTACAATATATACAATCAGAAAAATGAGAAATTACACTCCATTTATGTATGGTCTATCAAAATTTATAAATGCATTCTAAATTAGAACAAATAAAAAAATCAAAAAGAATGTCCAAAAGAAGTCTTCGATGCTACATTTGGATTCGTAAATTATATTCAGGTGACTCAAGTGCCTAAATTTTTAAAAATTGGCAAAACTTATTTAGTGGCAAAGAGTATCATAGCTATGTCCAGATATTTTACTCCTGAATCTGAGGAAAGAAGGCAAGTTTGTTCAAAGTAAAAATGACTGCCAAACTAAGATCAAGAGTTTGATCTGCTGATAGCCGTTCTTTCATAAGTGGACTTCAGAAAACAGTCACTGTAAATTACTCCAGACCAAAGGAAATTAATCAATTTAAAAAGTAAGTAGTGAAGAATTCTTTATACCTGAAAGTAGATACAAGAGGTAAACTTTAAAACTTCAGCAGCAGTCCAAGAAGTCAGAGGATTCACATTAGCACAATGGCCCTCAGCCACGGTGCTCTTGAGTGGAAAGTTAATATATCAGGTCCAAAAATATTAATTTTAATAACTGCAATCTTCTGGGTTAGACAGGGATACTCAAAATATGTGACTCTACAACTTGGGATTTCCTATTGAATACAGTTTTTAATCTTTTGTGGCCAATTTTCTTTGGATTACTCTATCTGTCCTTAAACTTCAGTCCCAAAGGATTATAGATGGTGCAAAGGAAACACACTGATTATGAAAAAACAGAATCTCTCTTACACTTTGTAAGCAGATCATATGTGTTTGCAAGCAGATATGTGTTATAAGAAAGTCAAGTCACTTATGATTTATAATTTCATTGCTTACTTGGGGGCAAAGTTCAATTTTTGTCTATTTTTTAACTATTACAATGAAGGATGCTTTTTTTTCTGCTCATAGGTATCTGCAGAATTAATTAGTTTTCTTAAAATATTTTTGAGATAATATTCTCAACTTGAATTAATATCTGAGCATATAACTTGGATCAATTCATATAGAGAGAAATAATATGTCGAAAGTCTTGCCTAAATAAAAATAATATTTGGGAGTAAGCTCTATTTTTGTTTATCAACCACACATTCTCTTTTTGCCTCATGATTAGTTTCTATTACACATTAACGTTCTTAAGCAGTTCAAAGAGTTAAGTAATAAGCCCCATGATTACTCTTGTATCTAGTGGATTATCTCAGCTGAATTCACTGGCAGGTGAAGGCTCAGAATATATCTTTAGTCTCCAAAACTTTCACTCATGTCATCACCCTGACCACTTTCTACACCATTACTGAAGTTTTTCATTTCTGAAAAAAACTTATTTTCTGATCTCAGAACATTGAGCACATAAAAGACACATAAATTTAGGCAACCTTCACACATAGGTAATTTAGACATACTTTCTTAGATTCAATATAGACAATTATATAATAGGAAAAATTATTCAAATTGTTGCCATCACAGGACTATCTGCCTTGCATAGAACTCTTTGCAGTATGTCTGAGGCTTCTGTCCTCTCCAGGAAAATCTGAAATATTTAATGTGTGCCTATGACTTTGAATGTATACCAGTGAGCCTCAGTTAAAAGATTCTGAAAAAGAAACTTCAATGAATTAAAGGATTAGGTGGGAAATCTTAGCTAGCAGATGAATTCGATTTCTTGTCCTTAAGAAGAAAAAATAATATCCTCCTACCAAAGTCATTCGCATTGATAATTGTGGGAGAAAGATTATATATATGAAAAAGGACAAGGGCTGGGCATGGTTCCCTTGGCAACACCAAGATGGAAGAGCTGTTGTATGAGGCATAGGTCTGGTACAAATGTATCCTTATTAAGACGTTTGGAAAGAGCAATCATATTGAAGCTTTGTGCCTGAGTCTCATTTGCTTTCTAGTATTAAAATTCTTAGGCTATTTAGAAATTCATGTTTGATATAAAATTGTATTTTAATGGGATCCAAAGTCAAGGATCATAAAGAAACTATGTACTAGTAATATATACCATTATTCTACCCAAAACCACAGAACAACTTAAAGGAAATATTAATGTGTATTGAAAAACTTATTTTTTTAATGAGAAGGCCAAAAGGCACATGCCCTGGAGTCAAGCTGGATTTGAACATTAATTTTACGTCAATGTCATCAGTGGTACATAAATAGGCAGCATACCTTTATTTAAGCAGGGACAAACCGATCTAAAGGTTCAAACAATAATGCTCAGAGTGGACTAGGGATATAGTTCAGTTGGTAGAGTGCCTGCCTCATAAGCACAAGGCCCTGGGTTCAATCCCCACCACCACAAAAAAATAAAAAAATAAATAAATAATGCTCAATGTGACATGAACATGTTGAAAAGTAACACATGAATGACTGTTGTAGAGCAATTCTTTTTTATAAAATATAATAAACCAATTATATTAAAATTAATGGTAGTTGTGTAGCTGTTTAATATTTTATTTCATTAAAATTAATTATATAAAGAATAGTAAGGAATATTTCTTGTTGCACTTTTTATTTAAGTAGAATTTGTTTCTTAAGATATTACAAGGAACTGGATTGTTTTCTGATACAATATTAACAGATATGCATGAACCATATAATAGTAATGTACTGTTTATTGGAAAAATATTAAATGATCAGCTGAACTTTAGTGGACTAACAAAAATCTGAAATTGAAATTGATTAGTAGTTGCAATAAGAGATGTTTACTGTATTTGTAAAATCTTATAAAAACTAAGAAAAGCATGATGGATAGATTTTGAATGATTATGCTAATTGTGCAGTGAAAGCTAATAATATGTCAAAGAGTAGTATAATGCATTAGCAGTTTAGTATAAGATAGCTGAATTCCTGGGATCTCCCTTAAAAATATGTGATCCATGTATGACAAGTACAAATGTATAATAACTTTTATTATCTGCCTGAACATTCATCAAAAGGATGATCAATTCTTGCAGTTAAGATTTTACAGTCATTTGCATACTACACTAGCAATGACATAAAGGTTAGAGATAAAAGATTCATTTTAAGGTGAATTCAGTATATATCCTTAAACTTGGTTGTTCCTAATGGGACCCTCTGCAAGATTTTGCCAAAGCATTTTTTATATCACTTGCATAATAAGTGTTGCACCATTTATTTATTTGTTTGTTTGTTTTCTATTTTTATAGACTGCATTTTGGTTCATTATTGTACACAAATGTGGTACAGCTTTTCATTTCTATGGTTGTGCATGATGTAGATTCATACCATTCATGTAATTATACATGTACATAGGGCAGTGATGTCTGTCTCATTCCACCATCTTTCATACCTTGGCTCTCTCCTCCCTCTCATTTCCCTCTCTGTAATCTAAATTTCCTTCATTCTTCTCTTACCCGCCACCCCCCACCCTCATTATGTGTTCTGCCATTTTTGAGAGACAGGTAGCTAAATGCTATAGGTTTCAAGGATAGTAATTCCTTTTTCTACTAATCAGTCTAAAGAATTTCAATTACTGTGCTTTGTGGTTATCTGTAAGGAATAAGGCAAAATTAGTGCCTTAATTTTTAGTGCTATGATTCTCTGTTTTCTGTACACATGTTATTACTGATCAATAATTTATTTTGAGCAGAGTTCACTGCCATACATCTATAATCCCAGTGGCTCGGAAGGCTCAGGCAGGAGGACTGCAAGTTCAAAGCCAGCCTTGGCAAAGATGAGGCGCTAAAGCAATTCAGTGAGACACTGTCTCTAAATAAAACACAAAAATACAAAAAAATACAAATATAGGACTGGGGATGTGGCTGAGTGGTCAAGTGTCCCTGAGTTCAATCTCTGGCACCTCCCCACCAAATTTTTTGGTTATTCTGGTACAAAGGAAAATGTTTAAATCTTTTGACTTTTTGTCTCATTGATTAAATAGTTTCTTCCATTGTGTTCCCCCAAACAAGTTTTCATAGGTGTATAAACAACATAATGTTCTAAATAAAAATATTTTAACGACGATAGGCTGGCCTTTATCTTATATTTTATTTTAGTCTACAACTGTTAAACTTGAGGAATAAAAGTGAATGCTTTTAAGAATAGAAATTTAAAATGTTACTCAGTTTAAATGATTTGTGTTGCACACCACTTTGGGTAGGAAATAATGCACACCTTATGTTTCACAAGTTAGAACACTTCGTGTCTTAATCACTGTTCTATTAGTACTTTGCCAACTTTGCACATTATGGAAAATGTAAACTATACTGTTTCATAGGAAAGTCACTTTTAATGATGGAACAAGCAATAGAAGTGCAGCTTACATCAAAAATGACACAAAATACTGAAGCCTGAGCGGCCACAGCTAAAGGAAATTGTAATAAAGTTATACAGGAAGATGTCCACGTTGACCATTGGAAACTGCATTTAGTTCACATCCAATACAGGAATTATCAAAGTGTTGAATCAAGCAAAAAGTAAAATATTTGGATATGAAATAAAAAGTAAACACTATAGAAATAGACATCATTGTTGACTTGATTTAGGAGTAGAGAATGCTGGAAGGATAATCTTGATGTGTTATATTTTTTAAAATCTATTTAAATTTAAGATTGGCCATTAATTTTCATAGAGCAAACTGAAGATATTCTCTTTCTTTACTCCTAATCGATATCAGAGTAATATTCATTTAAAAGTCTACATCCATCATAATGCACAGAAGAGGTAGAAACCACTAGCAGAATAAGGATCGAATCTCATGATGACAAACCAAACAGAGGAAATTACAGTGCAGAAAAATTTTAGAAAATGTGTTCAGTGCCCATAGAACTCCTGCTAGGCTCCAAACTCCTGTTGGTAAGTGTGGAAAAAAGAAAAAATATACATATATATATATATATATATATGTATATATATATATATATAAAACAAGAAGCATGATAAACAAATACTATAGTCAACCACAGGGAGGGAGGTGATAGGCAGTTAGAGGATCCAAAGAAAAACAAAACAAAAAACTTAGAGCAAATATCCTGAGAGTTATTCAAGACAATATTGTTTTCTTCTACCTAAATTGATATCATGCTGCTATAAAAGTTGACAAAAACAAGAGAAGGTTCTTGAGATTTTAAAAAATGGGAAAAAAGAAACATTTCTTTTAAAAACATTTAGGAAATAGTCCAACTTATCTTAACAATTAAAATAATATCCTCTTCCAGCTATGCTGGAATAATAGGAGTGTTTTCATATTTATGATGTAAACAACTGAAGAACTAAGCAAAATGTGTGAAGTGATCATTTTCAGACATTGGATAATAGGTATGACCCCTGAAATAAAAGAGAAAAATTAGGTGAGTTAAATATATCACCCCAACTATGTGGAGATACATTACAAACACAGCAGATAGATCCCCAATAAAGCATAGCATAGGTATCTTGCTGAGTTTGAAAGACAGAGATCAGGACACAGGGAGCCATTCAGAAAGTGGGATAGGTTTCACTTTGAGCTTTGCAGAAAAATAAAATGTTCATGCAAAAGGTAAAAGTGTTCTGTTGGTGCCTGAAGAAATGTCTCCACACTGGAACCTCAGGGATACCCAGGTCACATCCATGATGGACACTGAAATCCAGACCAGCCTGAGTGGGAGGCTGTTTTAATCTCTCAGAGACTTTAGTGAAGATCCTAGAATGTCCATGGTTTAGGGGAGGCTCAAATATCTATGTGGTAAAGCTATGCTAGACCGAGCTACCAACACTAAAATCCAGCCCTAAAATAATATGTTAAATCTCACGTAACAACATGTTACAAGAAAAAAGTAGCTTAACTTTTCTACACCAGACCAAGAAAACCTACATACAAACAGCATAAACTTCACAATAAAACCAGAGGGAAAATCAACCTACAAAAACAATTCCAGAAACTGAGCAATAGCATAAGTAGACAAGATGCTAAAATAGCTATTAATGTCATGATCACATCTCTAAATGAATAGTCGAACATTAAAAAGAAAGAAGGGCAAGGGTTGTAGCTGCATGGTAGAGCACACACTTGGCACTCAGGAGGTCCTGGATCAATTCCCAGCACAAAACAAAAGATGAAATAAAGATTTAAAACAACCACCACAGAGAAACTTCCAGAGATGAAAAATGCAATGTCACTTGAAACTGGACTGGAGGTGTTAGTAGTAAATGAGGAAGCATAGTAGATTAATTTGAAAAGATAGCAATAAAAAATAAGAGAAAAAAAGAGAAAAAATAAGAAGGCTTCTGAACTAATATAGATTAATATATACATAATAAAAACATAGAAGGTAAAGAAATACATAATTTCAGTATACTTGTAAATATACATATTTATGGCTAATATAATACTTTATTACATACTATTATTTGTATAAGGTATAATTTGTAAGTATATGTATATATATATGAACTTTATAATTTGTTTATGTATAATTTATGTTTATATAGAATATATATACATTACCTATAAGATATGTATAGCATATAATATATGTACATTTTGTATTAAAACATACAGTTTAATATATTTTAAATATGTATCCTGAAAATTATATAAAAAAGTAAAATCTTTAAGAGGTCTAAGTAGACAAAAACAAATGAGTAAGCAAATGAAATAATAGCTACACAGACTCCAATTTAATTCCTAAAGAAAAAAAGAGAGAAATATTATGAAAACAAAATAAATTTTAAAAAGATTCAAAATGGCAGGAAGCAACAGAATATGAAATGAAAGCTAAATAGAATGGAAAAGCAATTGGAAGATTTAAAGGCAAACACATTCATAATTACATTATATTTAAATAGTCTAATAATTCCTCTTAAATGGCAGGTATTTTCAACTTAAATAAAAGATTAGACTAAATTATACACAGTCTATAATAAACTCACATTAAATACAAAAACACTAGAGGAAACTGTACTACATAAAAAGAGTAAGATGTTTTTGCACCCTAAAAACCCATTTTTGTCCTTTTTGGGGTAATATCACCTATGCAGAAAGGCATGATTTATGATGTGACTTGATTTTTAGTAACTGACAACGTTCAAATTATATTATCCATTAGAGAATGACTGGAAGTTTGAATCATTTTCATTTTGTTGGGAGATATTTTTCCATGGATCACCTTCCATTCTTTGTAGATCACACTGTGTTTTAGACATGAAGTATATTATAAAAACAGATACATCTGACCACAGCATGAGAGTGCTAATTTCTTCATCCTACCTAGAGAAGGCCAGGAAAGACTTCCATATGACTGGGTTATTGAAGTTACAATCTTATTTTATTTTAATAATAGAATAGGAGAAAATAATCATCTGACCCTAAAATGACTGCAAATTAGATAATTTCCTATAATTCACAATAATGGCCATCAAAATCACTGGAGACTCTGGGACAGGACCAGCTCCATTAGAATCATTGGGGCTGATGACAGAAACCAAAGACACTTGAAACTCTCTTCAGACTACTAAATCAGACTCCCATCAAAGCTGCATCTAGATGTCTGTATTAAAATAATAAGAATAATCTTCTCCAGGAAACTGTATGCAATCTAATCTTGTGTGAAAATGCTGAAATTGGAAAACAAAAATATTGCCAGTCATGTCTGGTTCAGGATTTACTAATTGTCAAGTGAGAAAGAAGGAAGTTTCTATGACACTGAGATGGAATATCTATAATTTGTGCGTAGTAGTTTGCTCATATTCATGTCAAGGGAAGCCACTTCTCATGCCATGGCACGGGTCACACCCACCATGCTACTGCATCCTCTGAGCAACCTGCAGGCAGACCAAGTCCAGAAGCTTAGTCAGTCTTGCATCCTCTTAAAGTGGACATTCAATTGCACACTTAGACATGATCTGAACACCTTGTATAGGTTCACTTACCTTGATTTTCAATTACAAAAATATAGGAAAAGAGTCAAGGTATAAAAATAGTCCAGATATATAATATTCACTGCTACTCACTGAATAATTAATAGGATCTATGTTTGTGCAGAAGATAATAGGTAAAGATTAATTTTAAGTTTAAACAATAAGTGCAAGATGGATATGGTCCAAATAAGGAGTTTTTCTCTTTTCTTCTGGATGGTGTTGGGTCTCAGGAAATGACACCCCAAAGACAAGTGCTCTGACATACAAGAGATTTAAAGACCCACCTCGAAATGAAAGTCCCTCTCACCTTTCCTTCATTCTCTCCCCCTCCCAGAATGGAGAGCCACTCTGCAAATTTCCCCAATCTACCTAAAGAGATCTGCCAAAAGGGGAACCTAATTGCCTTCAGTCTTCTTAACAAAATTCCATTAACCAGAAATGGCTAAATTCATAAAAGACTATCTGTTAGTAGACCTGGCTAGACTTGTCATGCAAAGTTGACCTCTTTCAGTCCTATGGAGAATCATTTAAATCCATTTTCCTGTGGCACCAATGGACTTTGTCATACACCATTTTATGTTCTCAAAGTCCTTTGAGTTCCCCTAAAAACCATTTACTGTTCTTAATGTTCCTTATCATCTCCCTCCACTACAGAAAGAGATAAATATTTCTGAATTACGTTGGGATAGTGAGTAACCACAATCCCCTGATTTTTCCTGATGCTTTAATTTTCCTCTTTTGCCTGTTAATAGATTTGTGTCTTTTCTCCCAATTAATCTGTCCTTTGTCAGTTTATTCCAGCAAACCTTATGAGGGTGGAGGGAAATTCTGCCTTTGCCCCTAAAATGAGATAGAGTAACTAAAATTGTAGATTGAGATTGAGTGGCACATTAAAATCCTCCTGAGAACAACAGCAGGATACAGAACTTTCTCTGGAATAAAGAAAATGCATGGATGAAAGGGAGTCTCTTTGGAATGGAGAAATTAGAATAACAGTTACATGGTCATTGGCATGACCCGACCTAGAACTAGGAATTTTACCCTATTGTACCAAGAATTAGATGCTTTACAAAGAAAACAATTGGAATTCATTTAGGAAGAGTTGAAATTTGTTGATGTCCAAGTCTTGTGGTTAGGTACACTCATTAAATATTTGGGTGGTTTATTTTCCAGTATTATAGGATAGTAATTTTTTTGTATTTAAAAAAGAATCATATGGCTTTTGACAACTTTGCTACTAAATGATGTGAATGAAAACTCTGGCATTTTAACTTGCACCTCCTCTTAGGGTTGGACAGCTGAGGCTCTTTTTCAGAAGTATACCAAATCTTGGGCTTGATTTAAAGCTCTGGGTTTTAAATAGTGTGAGATTCTTAGTGATAGATTCCCAGCATGAGCAAAATTGAAAAATATTAACTTTGAATGGGTAAACCATAAAGAATCCAAAGTTCAGTGTAAATATAAATATGCATGATCTTGGACACTTACTCTAACTTCTTTACTTTGGAAACATACCAAGAACACTCTTCTTTGGAAGACTACCAGTATTTACTAATGCAGTAATGGTGAGAAAAATCATGATAATCTGATTGCCATGTGATCTACTTAGCTGTTAGTCCATCATCACAAAGGTTTAATCAAGAGTGTTTTCAGTTCTTAGTAACTTGAGTTTCAAGTTTGTTTATGATTCTGAAAATGATATGTGTCTTCTTTGTCAAGGTTCTTTCCACTAATCTCCTGTGCTCTAAACTACTTTTGTTTTGACTGGGTCTGCTGTCTTAGTAGGAACTGTTCTGTCAGATATCCAACAAAATCATTTTTAATCACATTTATATTGCCTTCCTGTGGCTGGGAAATAGCAGACATTGGACTTAGTGACTCCAAGGTGAAGGAAGAAACCAAGGCAGTGCCTCCCTTATAGAAACCAGGGTTACATTCCTTCCTTAATGATATTTTCAGATTGTTCTGCCCTTGTAAATAATACTGGTTCACAACAGGGGTGTGCACCAGGTACTCTTTCTCCAGACCTTGAATCTCACTCTTCTCCAGATGGTATTCAATAATTCAGCATCTAGTTCTTTTATTTCAACTGGTGACTTATAACTTAAACATGCCAGAGTCTGTGAGTAAAAAGATGAAAAGTAAATACAATAGAGGTTAAATCAGTCCCTTTGTAAAGCATCCATTTGCCAGCATAAATGATATGGAATGCTTGAGTTAGGTGCAACTAATATGCATAAGTTTAAGAAAAGAAAACTTGTTATGTATGTCAGTTTTAATAACTAAGTTAAAGAAATAGGAGAATGAGAGAGTGGATGCATGTGGCAGAGAAAGAGGGGAGGAAGGGAGAAAAGAGAAAATAAAAACTTACCTGGTAAGCTTTGGCTCCATAAATTTTAGCAAATGATAGTCTTGACCAATGTGAAAAATAACCAGTAATCTGACATTTATTTTAAAGAAAACCTATAATCCTAGGCACTGAATCTTCATTCAGTGAATTTTGCTAATACTTGAAAGAGAACTAATGATGTCTGAAAACTGAATCTTTCCGTGTGTTTTGAGAAGGAAGGAGTTGAAAAGGAGAATCAGATCAAAGGAGAAGGATGAGAGGTTGAGGAATTGCTGAAACTAAGTTATCTGAAATCCCAGAGAGGATACAAACTTTAACATCCATGGCACAAGAAGCTAATAACATTCACAGCTTCTATTACTATTTTGCTAAAAAAAACCTTACTCTCTGATTTCTAAAGAAAATTAAAGTTGATATGTGAGAAATTACTTGGTTTTTATAACAAAAAGCAAAGGGAGTGCTATACAACTTATGCATAGATCTTTAGATACCAGATTGTTTTATCTAATTTCAGCAGAACCACATGGGCTTATGTACTAAGTAAAATACGAACTTCAGGTTTACACAGTGTTTTTTTTAAGGTAATGATGGATTGTTCTAATCATAAACCATAGCTTTCTGCTTGGAAGTCAATAATGACCTTTGTAATTATACAGTCATGAATCTTAATCTGTTTAGCTGTTATAAGAGAATACCACAGACCAGATGGTTTAAACAACAGGCATCTTTTCATACCATTCTTGAGGTTCATAAGTCCAAGATCAATGTGTGGGAAGACCCAGGTCTGCTGAGGGCCCACTTCCTAGTTTAGAAATAGCCATCTTCTCTTTGCACCCTCATTTCATATGGCCTCAAAAAAATAATTTCCCACATGTCTCTTACCATCAGGGCACCAATCACATTCATAAGCGTTCTGTCCTCATGACCTAATTACCTTCCAAAGACCCCATCTCCTAATACACTGGGTGTTTTGATTTCGACCTATGAATTTTGGGGGCCCTCAAACATTCATGCAATAGCACATGAATTTTACTATTTATAATTTCTATAATTCAAACAATATCTTTCAATAGGTATGTAGCTTTAGATGCAGAAGTAACATCAATTGCACTGCTAACCCATACCCAGGTCAGGATTTATGAATTAATGACTCAATTGTAAAGCCTTTATAATAGCTAATTATTTGTTATTTTTTATATAGACTCTGAAAGCTGCCTGGGAGTCATAATCATATTTTGCAATTGTTCATTGTGGTTGTTTCCATAACAACCTACATAGTGCTAGATGGAAAGTAGGGATTTATGAAATTTATATTGTATTCTATATTGCTATGAACATCTAATACTATAACAAAATGATAAAGAATAAAACTTTAATATGTGTTCCTTATGGAATTATTCTTCAAAAATACATCACTTATCTTAAAAAATAGACTTGCACATTCAATGAAGATCACATAACGGGGAGCATACTGACCTCTCTCCCTGAAACAATGACTAAAAATAAAATAAAATAATGAAATGATGTTTTTTAGACAAGTGACAATAGTCAATGAATGACCATAACCCCCAAGATTAAAAAAGTTAGCAAGGTGAAGCCAATGTTCATGCCAGGTTAATGACCAGAAATAATTTTCAACTCATGGCACAGCAAGAGGGAACACACACACACACACACACACACACACACACATCTCGCAGTTAATCAAATTTGAGAAGATAGGGTTTTGAGTCCAAGAAGACAAAGGCAGCAAGAATTTATAGCAGGGAGTACCACAGAAAAAAATGAAGCACAGAGAAAACTCTAAAGAAATCCTCACAGAGTTCCCCATGACTGTTCAGCTGAGTGCTGATCAGCAGATGAATGTATGCAGCCTAGGTAAAGAGAAAGCAGCTCCCAAGAGGATAAGAGGAACGATTCTATAGAGCTACCATAGGACTGAGAACAATCTGTGTTCTTACGTGGTGGAAATGGGAAAAGCACCTTTCAGCTCAAGGGACATGAGTAATAATGCTCAGAAGGTTATAGCTGCAACAGTGGAAAAAAATAGCACAGAGGAAGGATTGCCTTGATTGTATCTAAAAAAAATTGAATGGAAAATATGAAAATAATAAAATTATCCCCAAATAAAGTTACTGTGTACCAGAACAAAATTCAAGAATATTTAGAGGAATAAAAAATCAAACACTTATGAGGTGAGATTCCAATATCTAATTATCTTATATAAATGTTTTAGGTATACAAAGACATTGGAAATACACTCAAATATGAAGAAAAATATCAATTAATAGAACAGAAATAATTTTAAAAAATATTTATTAGAAATATATATTTTCAAGTACATGAAGAGAAAGTTAAACATAGAAATGGATGATGGTAAAAAATGTTAGGTCATATAGGAAAAAAAAAACCAGTAAGATGGTAGGTAGTTTTAAGCTTAACCATGTCAAACCTAATGTTAAATGAAAATAATACAAATAGTTTGATTAAAGAAAGTGACTGATGTTGGAGTGTAGAAAATGTCAGATAAAATTACAAAAAACATTGTCAAATTATAAGCTGCCTACAAGAAGCTCATTTCAAATATAAAAAAAAGGATAGTAAAAGAACTTTTAAAATGTTATACCAATCTAAAACTAATTAAAATAGTGGTGGAGTGACTATATTAATATTGAATCAAATAACTGTGAACTAATAAATATATATATATATGTAAATATACAAAGAGACATCTATGTCAATACCTGCCTATATCTATATGGATTATCTATTTACTTACTATCTATTCCCCTGCTTTTTGAGACAGAGGATTCCAGGACCTCCTCATCCCGTCCTCTGAGAGGGGGAGATGTACTGGAGATTTAGTTAATAATTGATGTCTCTGTGATGAAATCTCCATGAAAATACCTAAACTATTGGAGATTGCAGAGCTTTCAGGTGTCTGAACAGGTGGAGGTGTAGTGGGGGGAGAGACGTGTAAGCTTCCTTCCCCCACACCTTTCTTTATGCATGTCTTCCTCTGCCTGCTTATCTGTATCCTTTGTTATATCCTATAAAATTAACCACTTAAGGTAAGGAAAGGACTTTCCAGTGTTGGGAGAGTTGCTCTAGCCAGTGATAAAGACAAGGAAGGGATCAAAGGGACCTCTAATGTATTGGCAGTAGTCAGAAGTTCCAGAGCCTGGACCTGTGACTGGCATCTGAGTAGGGGTAGGCTTGTGGGCTGAGCCCTACATCTGTATGATCTAACTTCAGAGAGAGTGCCAACATTTAGGTAATTTGTAGCATGCCCAGATGGTGTCTGCTACAAAATGTATGGTTTTCCCCACACACATTCTCATGAACAGACACAATCTGCACTGAACATTGGCTATGTAAGAAAAGAGAAAGTGTTCATTTCACTGACACATAATTTTCAGAGCAAAGAAGAAACATAGATATGAAAAATCCATTTCATAAAAATAGAGGGAAAATTTATCAAAAGACCATGTAATTCTAACTAGAACTTCAAAAAACATGAAGCAAAAACTAGTAAAACTAAAAAAAGCAAGATACAAATATAAAATGATTTCATAATTAATAGAAAACATATAAAAATTAAAAAGTAGAAAAGAGATTTGGGCATTGCTTTCAATCAAATTTACTTAATTGCCATTTAGAACACTCACACAACAGCATAATGTGTCTTTTTTTCATATGTATGTGTGCGGTTTACAAAATAATGCATATTGTGGACTGTAAACCAAGTCTTAAAAAGTGCAAAGTATGTTTTCTGACTTCATTGAATTAAGTTAGCACTTAATTAAGACAGAGAATTCCTAAATATTTAAAAACTAAATAGCACACTTCTAAATTATCAATGAGATAACAAACAAATCAAAAGTTACTAAGAATATTTTTTACTGAATGAAACTGAAAACACAGATATCAAAATTTGAGGAGCAGTTAAAGCAGTACGTAGAGGGAGATTTGTAGCAATAAATGTCTCTATTCATAGCAAATCTCAAACCAATGATCTCAACTTACTTCTTAGAAAATAATGAACCCAGAGAAATTTAAAGCCTAAAGAAATACCAGAAAGGGCATAATGTATATTGAACAGGTCAGCAAAGAAAAACATGAAGATCAATAGAAAAGAATCAACAAAACCAAAAGATTTAGTTGAGGAGATCAAGAAACTGTATATACTTCTAGTGGAACTATTTGTTTCCAAGTATATAAAATTCTTAAAAAAATACAAATTAACAGAACAATGGACAGCAGATCAGCAGTTGCTCACATTTGGGGGATTCAAGCACATAAGTGGGGAAAGTATTGCAAAAGCAAACAAGGATTCTTTCAGAGTGAAGGGCATGGTCATTACCACAGTTACATTGGAAAGTTGAAATCTGTGTCTTCTATAGGTCCAGTTTAATTTAGGTTAACAATAGGTCAATAAAGCTCTTTTTTGGGGGAAGTACCAGAGCTTGAACTTAGGGGCACTCAAATGCTGAGCCATCTCCCTAGCCCTATTTTGTATTTTATTTAGAGACAGGGTCTCGTTTAGTTGGTTAGTGCCTCACTTTTGCTGAGACTGGCTTTGAACTTATATCCTCCTGCCTCAGCCTCCAGAGCCACTGGGACTACAGGTATGTGCCACCATGCTCGGCTAATAAAGCTCTTCAATAAGAGAATTCACTCTAACATCATGTCATGGCTCAAGGCATTTCAAAGAGTTATAATTTGAACCATACATCGAAATAAGGAAAAGAATTTTTAATTAAGTTTTGCCACAAATGATACCACAGGACATTAAGTGAAATAAGCCAGACACAGAAAGACAAATTTCTCATATTCTTACTCATATGTGAAAGTTAAAACCTGGATCTCAAAGTAGAGAGTAGAATAGTTATTTGTAAATGTTCGGAAGGATAATGAAAAGGTATGATACAGGGAAGTTACATAAAATACAGTGAAGTTCCCAAAATATAGGTAGATAGGAAATATTTTTCAGCATTCTGCAGCATGGTAAAGTGAACAAGTTTACACCAACTTATTACAAATTTTGTGAAGAACTAGAAGAGAGGAGTTGGAAGACTTCAAACATAAATGATAAGGAGATAGAAATGTTAGTTATCTGTTTTGATAATTATGTCTGGGATATATGATTAGATTAGTACACTGCTCCAAAAATATTTGGAGCAATTATGTGAAAAAAAATTAAAAAATAAAAATTTTAAAGTGAAGTAAAAATGAGTGCTGCTTAACTCTTTGTTACAAATCAAATAAATAACAAAGACAGAAAATAAAGAACTTTTGAAGGAAAGTAAAGAGGAATGCAGACTTCATACAGAATCTATAGCTTTGAAATAAATAAATATATTTTTAAAAATGGAATTGTGGAAGAAATGGTATAATTGCTTTATCAAAACTCCCTCTTCTTGTTTCCTTTTTTGTTTAACATCAAGATATGTGGGGAAAGCTAAATATTAGGTTTTCTCTCTTCAAATGGTTTATAAACTCTAGACACCAATATTAATTTACTTCATTATTTTCACTGCAGGAAAATTAGGTACTGTTCTCCATTTTAGAATAATTCAGGCTGTTACATGGGTGTATAAAAGACTAAAATCCAAATGATCAGTGAGAGTTCCTAACTATCCCATCAGGCTTACAATGGAAGCCAGAGAGAAAAACATAAACTACTGGTAAAACAATGTGGAAAGAGATACCTACCAACAAGATAAATCTTTCATTCTGTACAGTGCTTAGAGCAATAGAGATGTAGGACCTATGAATTCTAAAATGAAGTGGGGAATGGAGAATGGGGCAGGGAGGTTTCATGGATAGTTGAGAGAGAACCTGTCACACACAGTAAGGACTCAAACCTGACCTTGAACCTGTGTGATGGCTCTTACAGCTGCCCATCTCTCTAGCAGTAGTCCCACTTGTGCTTGCCTATTAAGAGTCCCCAAATAAAAAATGTAAAGCTTAAGCTCAAACAGGATATTCTTTATGAAATGAATTGCGGAATATAAGAAAGCAAAAGAGCTGAAATCATGTACTCCAAGCCAACTCCTTAAATCATATTAGCACAAAATATTCCAGAGATCACAGTGGTTCAAACTACACATAGCAGTAACTCAGCAAGTCCAGTATTTTAATTACTTCAAAAGCTTGAATCAACACTGAATGCTATCGAAAGCAAAATGAATGTACATTAATCACAGAATACTTTGGTCACATGACATCTTTCACCCCAGAAAGGTTCACAACCCCTGGATCTGTTTCTCATCACATTTAACCTAAGGAAACTGGACCACTAGTCGCTTTAAACAGACTGAATGGGAGAAGGGTGAATGATTAATTTTGATAGAGCTACATAGTAGTTGCAAAAAAGAAAGTGTTTTTCTTATTGGATCTCATTTCTAAATTTGCCTTATAATAATAGAAGTAGATGATGACAACACAAGGAATAGAAATAAGTCTTAGGTGTAATATCCACCTAACAGAAGACTTACTGTTAGCGAGGATTGTTTCTGCAATAAAAATTTATGAATATGTTTATTGTACTGAAAAGTGGTGTTATTAGTAACACTGGGAATATCCACGGTAAATCAAGCACACAGAAGTATGCATATGGTATTGCTGATTTAGACATAACAGACAATTAAATTCTCTGAAAAGTTTCCGATTTGCTTTCATCACCTCTCTATATTGGAATTTTCTTTAAAGATGTCTCCATTAAAAATATTAGCTACTCAACATGTTGGAAAACTATACTATTGGGTGTTTTTGAGTTTTACAAAAATACACAAATTAATTCGATTTTCATAGATGAGAAAAAGCTTTGAAATCTTATGCTATCCTCAGAAATACTGACCTTACTCCCCTTTTTATTGTTCTGATTGGGATATGATTTGAAATTGCATCCTTGCTAATAGTAGGGTTGGAAACTTTGATTCTATAGTAAATTTGGGGATGGACCATAAGATTGACTGTTTATTCATTCCGAAATATTTAATGGATCATTACCCTAATCTAGATCCCATACTAAGTTCTGGGACTGGTTCAGGGTCTTTTTGAAGTAATCTCAGGCTACAGAGTGAAGTATGTATGTAAAGAAATGCAGTTTTGACATTCTCTGGCCATTCACCTGAGTATAATGAAAGGTATCTTTCTGATTCAGAGTAAAATGCAATTTAATTTTTACTTCCTCTGTTATGATTATAATTTTGTATTTCTCATTTTCCTAGCACCACCAAGACATAGCTTTACTTGAGGTTGTGTGTTTTCTTGTTTTATGAAACTCACACAGTGCTAATATGTTGGGGAGAAAAACAGTCACTCTGATTTTCTTTTATCCCCACAGGCAGTAGAAGAAACATCTATCCTGTTCCAGTATGATAACTTGTCCTTGAGATTTTGTAAACTGTCCTTTCCTGTTTTCAGAGACTGAGATTTCAAAATCAGCTTTCTCTGCTAATTGTGTGTCCTTCTTGGTCACATTTGAGGTTTACTTTATTATATTCAAAAAAACAGCAGAAGAATAGGTTTTTTTTTGCATTTTGTTTTCTTCATTACACATTTTTTTAATTGTAGCATTATAGTTGTACATAATGATGGGATTTGTTGTTACATATTTGTACATGCACACAATATACTATAAACAATATAATTTGGTCAATATCCCTCCTCGGCGCTTCCCTCCTTCCCATCCCTCCTCTTGACCCCTGGCATCTTTTCTCTACTGATCTCCCTAGATTTTTCTGAGAATTGCTTGCACCTTTCTTTTCCTTTTTCCTCTTTAGCTTCCACTTATGAGAGAAAACATAATAACCCTTAACCTTCAGAGTTTTAACTATGTCTCTTAACATAATGGTCTCTAGATTTATCCATTTTCCTTCCAATACCATAGCTTCATTTTTCTTTAAGACTGAATAAAACTCCACTGTGTATATAACATTTAATTTATCTATTCATCCATTTATGGACATCTTGGCCAGTTCCATTGTTTGGCTTTTGTGAATTGTGCTGCTATAAACATTGATATGCATGCATCACTGTAGCAAGAGGACCTTAATTCTTCAGGATTGAAACTTAGACATGGTATAGGTGGGTCATATGGTGGTTCCACGCCTAGTCTTTTGAGGAAGTTGCATAGTGTGTGTACTAGTGTGCATTTCCACCAGTGGTGTAAAAGTGCTCCTTTTTCTCACATCCCCTCCAACATTTATTATCATTTGTATTCTTGATGACTGCCATTCTTATGGGTGTGAGATGACATCTCAGTGTAGTTTTGATTTGCATTTCCCTGATTGTTAGTGATGTTGAACATTTTTACATTTCTTTATCAGCCATTTGTACTTCTTCTTTTGATATTTGTCTGTTTAGTTCATTTGCCCATTTATTAATTGGGTTATTTGATTTTGTGATGTAGTTTTTTTTTTAGTTCTAGATTATGTATTCCAGATATCAATCCTCTGTCAGAAGAGTAGATGGCAAAAATTTTCTCCCATTCTGTAGATTCTCTCTTCACATTCCTACTTGTTTCCTTTGCTGTTTAGAAGGCTTTTGATTTGATGAAATCCCATCTATCAACTATTGGCATTATTTGCAATAATGCCCGGAAATAAAGGTAGGGAAATTAGTAACCACTGACAAATTATTTTAGTGATTGTCCTAACACAGGAGAAGTAAGAGATAAAAACCACAATCAAACTAAACAACATAGGAAAACAGAAAAATATGTTAGTCATCTTTCCATTATGGTAAAAAACAAAAACAAAAACAAAAACCTTGAGTCCTAATCTCTTCCCACTAGGCTCAACTTTTAAAAGTTCGACCACCTCCCTGTAGCACCAGATGCTGGAAACCAAGCCTTTAATACATGGACTTGAGGTGATTTTAGATTCGGACTACAGAAAGAAACACAAAAAAAAAAAAAAAAAAAGTGAAAGACTGGCTGTTCGTTGGGATAGAGCTGCAAGGTAGTGTTCAGAGAAGTCTTCTTAGAACAAGAATGAATGTCCACTGAGCTGAGGGTCCTGTCGCTTCCACTCTGTTTTTATTCTAGCCCTCACTCTATGAAGGGTTCTCCAGATTTACTCCCTTGTAACATGCTGTTCCACACTTTCCAGCAGAAAAATCTACCCTTAGGAGAATGTGTTAGTGGACCTAGTAAGCATACCTAACAGGAAGAGTTTTAAATATTATCATAAGCTTTTGAAAAATGTTCTCATAGATTGTTCTGTCAGCTTGGTAAATTGTAATGAAGAATATGAGCTTTTAAGTTGGGTGTGTGTTGTGTGCTGAAATCTTAACTGTCATTTACTTAATGAGAATCTAATAGAAATTAATTCTCTGAGATTCACCTTTCTCAACATATAAAATTCAGATAAAAATTAAAAATGGATAAAGTGGTTGTTAGACTGAAACATAAAGCACGTTAATATAATAAAGTATTAAAAATGGTACTTTATAATTCAGTATAGCTATAGTGATATGAAAATAATACCCTCCCCCTTACTAAACAGAAGATTCTCGGTAGCTTTGACTCGGTTTGTTTATTATGAACTTTTAAGTAAAACATCAACCATCTGATAATTTTATGGTCTCTTAAAATCACAAAACTGGAAAGCCTCCAATTCTATCACTTTTAGTAATAATTATAATAATTAATAAACTTTTTTTTCATTTCTCAAAGAAATCCAAAACTTTGCATGCAGAAGGAAATTGAATTGCTTACTTTCTGGAAAGTTAAAATTTAGTCCTTTTAGCTGAATGATCAGTAAAAAATGTAGTATTGTTAAATTTAGAAGAACAAACAAACCAAATTTCCTATTCTATGATGATGCATAGTTCAGCAGTTCTACATAGTATTTATTAAGCTTACTTCAAGTAAATATTCAGTAACATAATATAAACATTGATTTGCAAATATTTCATTTCCAAATTATGTTATTTCTATGCTGTAAGTAGGATAATTTAAGAAACAGTCTAAAATGCCAATATTTGTTACGTTGTGTATATAAAACTCAGTGATTTTCTTGGTCAACTTCTAACGTATAACTTAAACACCAGAACATATCACAGATGGCTATAATTGACCTCAAATTAAATACTTTGTTACACATGGGGCATAGACCAATACTAAGGAAGGAGATGAAAATAATCTGAAGATTTTAAATTATTCACATTATTATCTCAGAATAACATGTCCAGAAACAGAGCCTAAAAATCATCCAGTTTGACTATGTTTATTTTTTGGAAAAATACCTAGCCATCAGCAATTTAGAAAAAAAAAAATGGATCCAGATGTTCAGCAAAAAACTACTACAAATAAACAAATAAGATAAAATAATTTTTAAACCATGATGTTTTATAAAATTGCTCCAATCCCTATATCCCAGATATTAATATACTTCATTCTAACCATAATTATGTTATTGAGAAAATATTTTTGATTTTCATTAATTGGCACATTCAATTTCTCCTAGTGTCCTCATCAACATTGTTGCAGGGAAATCAAAATGAAAGTCATCTGTGAAGGGGATGAGTTAACATAAAGCATCAAAATCTCCTTCTGGATTGGGGAAATTTTATGAAGCCTGTCCTCCAGCTCCAGTGAATTAAGGGAAGGGAAATTCCATAGAGGTTGAGGAAGCAACTTTCAGCACTTTTGTCTTGATTTCATTTCTTTGGATTCAAATTTCAGAGGAATGGATATAGCAGATATACAGGGTGGAAACCATGGGTGGTTTTGCTCTGACTTCCATTTCAAATGCTCTGAATAACCCTACACTTCAGGGATTCAGTGGCAACCTGGGGGCATGGAGCATGCAGGGAATGGTTGATTGAAAACACAGATTGAGACAGCACTTGCTATCCAACCATGGCTCATGCATAGAATGGAAAGCCACCAAAAGATCCACTTTTGCCTCTGGATAAGTCTAAAGTAACCTAACTGATTCATGGGTGGTGGTGGTGGTGATGGGCTTGCCATTAGGAATGTGCTTGCAAACAGGGTAAGCATTTGTCCTAGAGTTATAGGGAGAGTCATTAAGTCTTGAGATTGAATGGAAATCGTGGTCAGACCTTGAAGTCATACAAAGCCAGGAAGAGCTGAGATGAAACAGTCAGTGAAAGAAGATGGCCACCTCCCTGGGTTATTCTCTCAGCATGGGAATCAGGGGTTGAATTCCACCAAGCACAAATATTGGGACATCAGGCATCTAGAGAGCCAGGAATATACCCTATAGGAATTGCTATCTAGCACATGTGTGTGCACTCACACACATGCACCCACACACATCACAGAGTTGACTGGCTCACTTAAGGATGAGTATCAGATAGAGATCCTCCTCCATCCCATATAAATTCTGTTCCTTAAGTACTTAAAGACCACGTACATTATCTTAGAACCACACTTCATCTTGAAGAGGAATAGAGGAAGATGGAAACTGTTTTATCACATAATTTGCCTTATAATGTGACAGAATATGTATTTAAATGAAACAAGGAAAGATTGAAGTGCCATTAATTGATACTTTTTAAATCATTCTAGCCTATGGCTTCCCATCAGTATGGAAGATTAAATTATTAGAAATTAAGATGTTGTTCATCTTAATTTTATGATTAAATCTGCTGTCCTTCTAAAATATAATTTTTGCTTCCTAATTTATATGTAAACTTTGTGAAGGCATTTCAAGCATCTTTTAAAACTATTTGTACAAACCTTTATCTGACAAATAGTGAACTGGAAATAACCTGGTTTTAATATTTGAGATTGCTATTGACTACATAAATATCTTAAATATTTTAGTATCTATGTGTAAAACATTTTTAAAAATACATGTGAAAATACAGAGTGAAAAGTAACAAATTAAAAAAAAAAACTAAGACAATTAGCAAAAGCATAAAGAAGAGATACCACAACTTCTTCACTTAATAAACTTTATTGGCTTAGTTCTGAGATACGTAACACTCTGAAAATTTCATGAAAGGTAAATAAATAGTTGTAAACTGTGAATGAATTATTAAATTGATCCTAACTATTAAAAAAATAAAGATTATGAATAGGTTCATTTCTCTTTTTTTAATGTCATTTGGGGAATTCACAAGTCAATTACATATTTTCTCTAATCATTTTAGGTCCTCATTATGTGCTAACTAGGCTACTAGGGCAGCTAGCAGTAGCGAATTACAAGGTTGAACAGAGGGCAGAAGTTGTGACCCTGGAGGGGACATAGATTGGCAGGTAATAGGAGTGACACAGCAGTACAATGTACAGAACCCTGCAATGAGGCTCAAGGAAGCAGAGAGGCAAAAGCTCCAGAGGCAAATGTAAGTTTTACCTTATATTATGTTAAGAAGAAGAAACCCAAGGCTACATGTTGAGGTCAAAATCAGGTTCCTCCTGAATATTTTTGTAGTAAAGATGCCCCAGGAAGAACTAGTTTGAACAAAGAACAGATAAATTTATAGAATATGTGAAGTCTTTGTTGGATTAGTCATTGTAGGAAACCAACTCCAGTACTAAGTGATTTCAGCAAGTCTTTGTATTTCAACCACAAGAAACGGAGTTATTCAGCTCTCACAGACTGAACTTGGAAGATAGTGAAGCCGTTACTGAATTTGGGAAGTCACAGTTCTTATAGATCATTCGAAAAGGATCCAGTTGTTCATGATGGATAAGATGTTATTTAAAATATTATTAAAATTTTAGTTCTGTATATCCTTATTTCCAAATTGATCAATTGATTTTTTTATTTCTAAAAATCAATTAAATTTCAAATGTTTAATTTTCTTGGTCAAATGGCATTATACTCTATTGACTATTGGACAATGATCAGTTCCTTTTCTGGCTTACTGATGAAAACAACAGCAACAAAAAAAGCAATTTTGCCCAATATTCAAGTCTATATTTTAAAAGATGGTCTACAACTTGCAATTGTTGTGTTTCAGTTGCATTTCCATCTGCTAATGTTTTATCCTCAAGTTTTTGTGATGCCTGCTTCCATCTGATTTTTCTTTCCACTAAACTTAACAAAATCAATTTCATAAATGTCTAAGTCCAGTGTCCCAGTGAACAATTGTTAGTCATGTGTAGCTCTGACAAAATCTTTAAGACTTAATTTTTAACCTACTGCTTAGATTTCCCTCGTGTATTTACAGATCTAACTACCTACCTGATATTCCTCCTTAGGTATCTAGTAGGCTTCTTAATGTCTTAGCTTTAGCCTGAAGTCTCACATTAGCACACATCTCTGTTGTTTCCCATGTGTTTTTAATTTTAGAAAATGACACTGCATTAAAAATATATCCAGATAGATTTCATCACTTCCACTACTGCTACCCGCAGCAAGCCAGCATCCATCATCTCTTGCCTGGGTGAAGCAATAGTCTCCTAATTTGTCTTGGTTCTGCCACATTTGTTTTTACCCATAGTTTATTCTTCCATTCAATAGTCAATTGGACTATTTTGATATGAAATTCCTGTTCCCAACTCTCTAAAGCTATTCCAACTTCTTTCCATGAAGTACTGTTCTTGACATGACCTGGTTTATGCTATTATCCAATTTTTCTCCAGTATTTATTCTCATTATCCCCCATCTACCTCTGCCCTCTTTTCTGTTCCTCAAACATGTGAAGCATGATTCCAACTTTTCTTGAAAATTCCCTTCCCTTGAAAATCCCAGTGTCTTTCTGTCACCTCGCTCATGTGGCTGCTCAGGGCAGCTTTATTTTCTGCATACTCCTTGTCACTACTCGACAATATATTGTTCACTTATTTGTTTCTTTTGACATTTGTCTGCTTTCCTCATTACAATAGAAGTACCAAGAAGAAAAAGACTGAACAAACTCTCTTAGAAAAATCATGATTGACTGACTGTTTTTCTCCACCTAACTAGTTTGCATAATTCTGTCTTTGGAAGCCTAGTCTCAATGAGTCGAATTTTATAACTTGAGACTCACATGTCTTCAAAGAAATCTGGGTACAATCACTTAAAGCACATTGGAGTTTTTTATAGCTTATAATTGTTCTACTATTGCTATAGAAACAACAGCCTGATTGTCATGTTTCTAGAAAGAGCATTTAAATATTGCCCAATTTAGCAAGAAAGATTACAAGGAAATTTCTTGCTTCAAGATATGACAGTCACCTTCCAAAGAAAAACTTTAATGTGATAAGGTGAGCTCATAGAATATGAAGGCTATAGAATTAGAAAAAAAAAAATGAGGTATTCTTTTCCTAGAAAGCTAAGGGGAATTTTAAAATTTTTAGTAGCAGCACTAATGTTATTATCTTCAGACAAGTATCTGAATATATTAAACAGTTTTTGTATTCTGGAACATTTCAAGAACTTCTATATCTTTTCCATAAATGAACTACTATACAATATGTTGATTATTTTATTAATATAAGAACTCTAACATTAATTGAAAAGAATTTCTGAAAATTAAGTAGGTAGTATATAAGTCTCTCATAAAAAGTAAATTACCTGAAGAAGTCTGAGAATATTTGGTTACCATTGTCTTAAACTTGGCAGAGCTATTAACAATACATCACTATTGACAAGAATGAGGAATTAGAAAAATTACCATGAAATCTCGGGTATTTTAAGTTCCAGGACTGAGAAACATAAAGATCCCTTAAATAATCTTTCTTGAATATCTAATATCTAGAAGAATTTCTGCAGGTTTCCACCCATTCTGCAAAATTTAGTGCTGTTGATTCTTTATAATTGACATGATTTGAAACTTGAACTTCACACATTGATCTAGTTGCTAGACCTTAGGATCACAGCTCATATAATGTAAAATCCTGAAATAGTTGCTGTATCCCTTGGCTACTTGTATTTCTAGGTAGAAAGGGCATATTCTGAAGCTCATTTTGATCACTAGACATGTATATCACTTTTTTTTCCTCCTCAATTGCTTCTTATACTCTCAAAGACATAAAGCTTTAAGCAAATTAGCTCATCAAGATGATCTGGGTGTGTCAGAAACTTTGATGTGGGACACAGTAATTTTCTTGAGTGTATCTCTTAAAAAAAATTTTTTTCCTTCATATATGCTTCATCTTTCCCAAGTATTTCCAGACTAAATAGTCAGGCCTTCATTTAATTAAGTTAAGCATATTTTGTGGTAAACTAGGCACACTTTTTCAATATTTGAGAAAGATATTACATTTCTAAGATAAACGACAGTCTTGAAGAAATACAGAGTAGAACTGATCTTATGATGGGAGACAGGCAATGTTCTACTAAGTGATCCAAAGCAAGGACACTCACATCTAGATGTTAGTGTGGGCCTCAGCAATAATACAGGCTGAACTCATGAAGTATAGAAGGTAATATGTCTTTTATACCATCTGTCTTTTATCAATAGTATCTAATAAACTATATACCTGTATTTAAATTTAAATGTTTCCAGGTTTTTAAAAGTGAAATATTTATTTTAAAAATAATAAGCAATTATAAATGTATTCATATAGGAGACATTTTCATTTTCATTAAATGAAAAATTCATGTCTCAATGAGTCTATGTGCCTTTTTGTGTGTGTGGAAACTCACCAAGAAATTGTTCCTTTCCTTGTATAATGCAGTTTACTTTGCACACCCAGGCAGTTTTCTCTGACTGATTACACTAATTTCTTTTGTTCTAACTACCCTTGGAAGTCTTTGATATTGGAGAACTGCATTGACTTGTGCCATAGGGGAACCATTTGTGAATCTGTGATATGAAAGGTGCTGCTTTGGATGAAAAGAATCTCTCAGAAGTGCTTTACAAATCTCTTTTAGATATTTTTCTGCTGGCTGTTAGCTCTGCATTTATCATTTTGTCCATGACTATGTTATATGTATTGTACTTCAAAAGATGTCTTATGGTGATTTTTAACAGTTACACCCTTAGTATGTCTTCCTGGTTGTTAAGATTGGCATACTTAACTGTTTGCCCACTAGTGTGTTAGCTTGACTAGTAGTGGTTCATTTAAATTCTTGCACTTATTTAACAATTATGTATTGATTCCTTCTATGTGAAACACACCAGGTTTGTGCTGGGCATATACCAAAGAATAAAATACATGCAGCTCCAAGTCTTCAGTTGTACTGTGGATGAGGCAAGGAATAAAATAACTAATTTCATTATTTAAATGTAATTACTATAAAAATGATAAAGCAGCAATTCCATTTTACAATTTCTGTTGTAAATCACAATAGATATTTGTCTTGGATAAATAGATAGATGCATGTCCTGGTCAAAAAAAAGCCAAGGGTAGTCCATTTACCAAAGCAGATGTCACCTGATACCCACTTACTAGAGCAGAATTACTATTACTGATCTTCTTAAGAATTAATCAGATTAGGGCAGTGCTTAAATTAGGGAGCTTACCTCCATAGCCAAAGAAAAATGTATAATCTATTTGTATAAGCATGAGATGGAGAACATTTGATGCAGTAGTTTTTCACTTCACCTTACTTTGTGGATCCATTAAAGGTATTATAATAAACTGAAGGTGTTATGATAAACTGAAGGTGTTATAATAAACTGCATGTTGCTTAGTCACTTAAGATTGAGACCATAATAAAATAGTTAACATAGATACAGAGTTGTTGCTTCAGGTTGAAGTTAGTGGAACTTTGAACATACATAAAATGAATCATGCTTTTGTTGTTGTTTTGAATACCTTTATCTTCTGTAATGAAATAGGTTTCTGTAGGCAAATAATGTAGGTTTCTAATTTTAATTTATACAAGAAACAATGGATCAAAAAGTAAATATTCTCCTGTTATAAAAAGTTCTTCAATTAAGAAAACATACTAATTTTTAATAACTGGTCATATTTATTCAGGTTTATTAATGTATGATTGACAAAAATTGTATATATTTAAGGTATAAATGTGATAAGCATATACATAGTTAAATTGATGTAATGATCAAGATAATTAACATGCTGATTGATCACACAGTTGTGTTTTTGTTCTCTCTGTGTGTGTGGTGGATGGTGAGTGGTAGATTTAAGGCTACTCTCTTAAAACATTTCAAAAATACAATAAATTAAAATTGACTGTAGCACAGGACTGTATGTGAGACCTCCAGAACTTATTCACTTTATAATTAAAAAGTTGTATTCTGACTAATGTCTCCCTTATATTCTTATTCTCTAGTTCCAGATAGCAACTATTATACTCTGTTTCAGTGATTTCAGTTCATTTAAATTCTACAT
>JAJEJO010005198.1:66909-144707 GCA_020662805.1 Glaucomys volans
CTGTGTCTGACTTAATATCATCCCTTCCAGGTTTACCCATTTTGTCAGAAATGGAATGTCTTTTTCCTTTTGAAAACTAAATAACATAACATTCATATGTATGTATGTGTGTGCATGTAAACATATCACATATTTTTATTCATTCACTCATTAATGGACACTTTGCTTGTTCTCCTATCCTAGAGAATAATCCTATTATGAATAACGCTGCCATGAACATAAGAAAGCAAAACTCTTTAAGATGGTCGTTCCATTTTCTTTGGATATATATGCAGAAGTGGCATCTCTGGGCTCTATGGGAGCTATATTTTTAATTTTGTGAAGAACTTCCATATTGTAATGGCTGTACCAATTTATATCCCTACCAAGAGAGGACAAGGGAATCCCTTTCTCCACATCTTGCCCAATAGGTACTATCTTTTGTCTTTTTGATAATTGTCATCCAAACAGATGGGAAGTGATATTTCAAGCTTAGATTTACATTTGATGACTACTGATGTTGAGCACCTTTTCATATACTTGTTGATATTTGTATTTTTGCAGAAGTAAAAATCCAGTTCTTAGTACATCTTTTTTTTTCCAATTTAATTTTATGAGTTCCTTATGTATTTTGTATGTTAATCCCTTATAAAATATCTGGTTTCCCAAAATTTTCTCTTGTCATGTAGGTGGCCTTTTCATTTTGTTATTTCTTTGCCTGTGAAGATACTGGAATTTGATGCAGTTTTACTTATTTGCTTTCGTTTTTGTTGCCTGAACTTTGAGCATCATATGCAAAAATGTCACTGCCAAGATCAATGTCAAGTAAGTTTTCTTCTAGGAGTGTTACTGTTTCAGGTCTTACCTTTAAGTCTTTAAAACATTTTTGAATTGATTTTGGTCTGTAATATAAGGGTCCAGGTTCACTCTTTTTAATGTAGATATTGGCTTTTTCCAGTAACACTTACTAAAGCGTCTCTCCTTCTGCCACTTTGTATTCTTGGCCCCTGTTTAAGAAAGACTACATTTGTGTGGGTTTATTTATGGACTTTGCATTGCATTAATTGATCTATGTGTTTGTTCTTTTGTTCTAATACCATACTGGGTTTTTTTGTTTGTTTGTTTGCTCGCTTTTTTGGGTGCTGGGGATTAAACTCAGGGACATTTGACCACTGAGGTACATTCCCAACACTATTTAGTATTTTATTTAGAGACAGGGTCTCACTGAGTTGCTTAGCACGTCGCTTTTGCTGAGGCTGGCTTTGAACTCGAGATCCCCATACTCTCTTGAGTACTATATCTTTATAAGATAATTTGGAAAAAGCAAGTGTGATATATATATGCTTCCATTATTCCTTCCAAAGATTGTGTTAGCGATATGAGGTGTTTTGGGTTCCATAGTAGATCTAGGATTGTTTTTTTCCTATGAAAAATGCTATTGGAATTTTGAAATTGGATAATATTGAATCTGTAGTTTACTTTTGGCAATAGGGATAATTTAACAGTGTAATTATTCCAATACAGGAACGGGGAATATTTTTAAATTAATTTCAATCTTCAACAATGTCTTATAATTTTCAGTGTGTAGATCATTCAATTCCTTGGTTACCTTTATTCCTAATATTTGATTCTTTTTGATGCTATTGAAAATGGTATTATTTTCTTATATTAGTTTTCAGATAGGTTATTGTTTATGTATAGAAACAGAACTGATTTTTGCATGTTATTTTTGTATCCTGTGAATTTACTGAATTTGTTTATTATTTCTAACGGTCTTTAGAGTCTTTACTGTTTTCCGTGTGTGAGATTATAACATCCGCAAAAAGAGGTGACTGTTTCTTTCATTGTGATTTGAATGTCTTATCTTTGTTTTTCTTACCTGATTGTTTTGACTAGGACTTCCAGTTCTATGTGGAACAGTAATGGGGACAGTAATGGGGACAGTAATGGGGACATGCTCCTGATCTTGAAGGAAATGTTTCCAGCATTTCTCCGTTGAGCTTGATATTATCTGTGGTCTTGTCATACACGACTTTTGCTATGTTGAACTATATTTCTTCTGTACCTAATTTGATGATCACTTTTATTGTAAAAGAATACTAATCACATTCCATAAGTACTGAGAAGATTATATGATGTTCTTTTATTTTATCAATGTAGTACATCATATTGGTTGATTTGCATTTATTGAGCCATCCTTGAATCACAGACATAAATCCTACCTGGTTCTGGTGTATGATTCTTTTAATGTGCTGTTACATTTTATTTGCAAGTATTTTGTGGACAATTTTTATACCTATTTTCTTTGGAGATATCAGCTTATAATATTCTTGTAATATTGTTCAGCTTTGCTATAACGTAATTGTAGCCTCATAAATTGACTTTAGGAATATTCCTTCTTTGATTTCTGGAAGAGTTTGAGAAGAATTGATATTACTTCTTTAAATATTTGCTAGAATTCACCAGTGAAATATTCTGGTTGCAGGCTTTTCATTGTTGGTAGATTTCTTATTTCTGATCCAATCTGTTAATTCATTATTGGTCTGTTCAGATTTTCTACTTCTTCATGATTCACTCTTGGTAGGTGTTTCTAGTAATGAATTCATTTTTTTTCTAGTATGTCCAATTTGTTAGCATAGGAACAATTTTTCATAATATTGTCTTATGATCCTTTATATAGCTATGGTATCAGCTGTAAAATCTTTCATTTTTTATTCCTCTCTCTTCCTTTATTGTTAGCCTAGGCAAACATTTGCTGATTTAAAATTTCTAAGACAACATCAAGTTTTGTTGATATTTTCTGTTGTTTCTGTTTTTACCTTTATTTTTTGTTTGCTCTGATATGAGCTTCCTAATTTCTGCTATCCTAGTTTCTTTATTTCATTTTGCTTTTGATTTATGGTGCTGGAGATGGAATCCAGAGCCTTGGCACTCTGGGGAAGCACTGTGCCACTGAGCTACACTCCTGGACCCTCTGCTAACTTTGCACCTACTTCTTTTTAGTTTGTCGATGTTTCAAAATTAGGGTGCTTACTTGAGTTTTTTTGTTTTTGTTTTTGTTTTTCCTGGTACCAGGGATTGAACCCAGGAGCATTTCACCACCGAGCCACATTCCCAGATCTTTTTATATTCTACTTTGAGACAAGGTCTCACTAAGTTGCTGAGGGTCTTACTAAGTTGCTGAGGCTGGTTTTGAATTTGCAATCCTCCTGCCTCAGCCTCCCAAGTGGCTGGGATTACAGGGGTGCACCTGTAATCTTTTTTCACTTTTTTTTTTTTTTTAGTGTAGACTATTGTCACTATAAACTTCCCTTTTAGAGCTTCTTTTGCTGCATCCTATAGGCTGGAGTATGCTGTTCTACCATTCCTTTTTGCTTCACTTATATTTGATTTCCATTTTGATTTCTTCTTTGACCCACTGATTGCTGTTTAGGACCATGTTGTTGAATTTCAACATATTTGTAATTTTCTGGTTTTCTTCCATGTGTGATTTCTACTTTCATACCACTTTGATCAGGAAAATTTCTTATTATGATTTCAATTGTATTTAAATTGTTAAAATTTGGTTTGCTGACTAATATATGATAAATCCTGAAGAATACTCCATGTGTGCTGGAGAAAAATGTGTATTTCCTGTTGATGGATCGAATGAGAATATATATGCATTTGTCTGTTGGCCCCATTTAGTCTCAAGTGTAGTTCACATTCAATTGCTTCCTCATTTCCTTTATTTCAGGGTGACCTGTCTGTTCTTGGAAGTAAGGTATAGCAGTCTTCCACTATTGTTGTATTTCATTGCTATTTCTTCTTTCAGATCAAATAATATTTGTTTCATGTATTTAAGCATTCCAATGTTGGATGGACATATATTTATAAGTTTTATATCCTCCCCATAAGTTGACTCATTTATCATTACCCAATGACCTTTGACTTGATTACAGCTTTTGACTTGAAGTATATTTTGCCCACTCTCTATTGTCTTCAGTTGCAAGGAATATCTTTTTACATCCCTTCATTTTTAGACTGTTTGTCTTTAATTCTAATGTGAGTCATTTTTACAGAGCCATATAATTGGGTCTTTTTTAAGCATCTATTCAGTTACTCTGTATGTATTGTGATTGAGAATACAGCTCATTACATTTAGATTAATCATGGACAGAGAATTACTTACTTTTGACATTGTGTTGTTTTTTGACCATTTCATGGTTCCTTTTTGTTTCTTTTTCTGTCTTGGTGTTTTGATGGTTGTTGATGATGTTTTGTAGCGATATGTTTGATTTTTTCTCTATTTTTGTGTATCTACTATGGTTCTTGTTTTGTGCTTCTTATAGGACTTACATAAATCATTTTATAACAGAGTACTTAAGCTCATTGTAACTTATCTTCAATCACACATGTAAGCTGTACACTTTCTCACCCCTCTATATTTTATGTTTTTAGTGTCATAATTTACTTTTCAAAATTTGAAGCCATTAAACAAATTGTTACAGGTATGATTTTTTTTTTATTCATTTATTTGTCTCACTGGGGCTCAAACCCAAGACCTCACACATGCTAGGGAAGTGTCCTACCAATGTGCTGCATCCTCCACCCTTTTTATTGCTTCATATTCAGTTTTGAGATAAGATGTCATTATGTTGCCCAGACTGGTCTTGAACTTGTGACCCTCTGACATTACAGGCATGTACCACTGTTGATCTTTTAATACCTTGTCTTTAAACCTTTGTATCAGAGTTAAAAGTACCATTATGGTATTCGAATTTTTTTTTTTTTTTTTTAGTTTTTACAGACTTAATTTTGATTCATTGTACATGAATGGGGTACAAATTTCCATTTCTATGGTTGTGCCTGATGTAGATGCATACAATTCATGTAATCATCTATGTCCATAGGGTAATGATGTCTGTCTCATTCCACCATTTTTCGTACCCCTTCCCCCTCTCCCTCTCATTTCCCTCTTTGTAATCTAAAGTATTTTGAATTTGACTACATGATGACCATTATCAGTGAGATTTCATAGGGTCAGGTTTTCATGTTACTAGTTAGCAATCTTCCATCTCAGTTTGAAGAAATTTTAGCTTTCTTATAAGACAGGTCTGATTATTATTAATTCCTTGAGATTTTGTTTATCTGAGTGTCTATATTTCTCCATTGTTTCTGATGGACAGCTTCGTCACATAAGATATTCTTGAGGGGGCTTTTTTTGTTTTTATGTTTTTCTTTTATCAGCTTTGAATATATCATCTTACCCTCTCTTAGCCTTGTACATTTCTGCTGAGAAATCTGCAGACTTGTAAAGGGTGGTAGGATTGGCTCCTTGTCTGACATATCACCTTTGTTTTGCTGCTTTCAGAATTTTAATTGTCTTTGACTTTTAACATTTTGATTGGAATGTATCTCAGTGAAGCCCTCTTCAACTGACTCCAGGGACCTCTAAGTTTATGAATCCAGATGTACATATACCTCTGATGATTTTGGAAATGTTCAGCCATTCCTTGTTAAATAAACTTTTTGCCTCTTTAGCTACCTCTTCTCATTGGAGATCTTCATAATATACACATCAATTATTCTTGATATTTTCTTTATTTCTTTTCATTTATTCTTTCTTTTCATTTTCTTCTTACTGGGTAATTTCAAAATTACCTGTTTTCAAATTCATTGACAATTTTTTCTACTTGAGCAAGCTTGTTTTTGAAACTATTTATTGCATGTTTAATTCATTCTTCATTTGTGTTTTTTTTTTCTTAATGTTGGAAATCAAACCCAGGAACTTACACATACCAGAAAAGCACTACTACCACTAAGCTTTACCCTCAACCATACTTATTATATTCTTAAGCTTCCAGGGTTTGATTCTTAAAAAAAAATATATGTATGTGTATATATATATACACATTATATATACACATATATATATATATTTGAACTTCAAATTTTGTTCATGCCTTCTTTTCCTGATTTAATTCAGTTATATTTCTGCGTTCTCTTTATAACATTTTTTTTTAGTTCTTTGCCATGCAATTAATAGATCTTCATTTCTTTAGTGTGGATTAACTGGAAAATTTGGGGGTTCCTTTTGAGGTATCACATTTTCTTGGTTTCTCATGTTCTTTGAAGTCTTGCACTGCTGTCATTGAATTTGAAGATGGAGATTACCCTCTAATCTTTGCAGACTGGCTCTGAAAGTGAAATAACCTCATCAGTTAGTGCAGCTATGTATTATGATGTTCTTTCATATAATTTCTATTGATGTTCTACTCTATCTTCCTTGATCTTTCCAGGAGGGAAAATCTTAAGATTGTGTATTATCTCTCAATACCACAAAGCCAGGCTAAGTGCCAAGAGTCCCTAATTGTTCTCCCCAGGGTATTGCCCTGAAGCACAAGGCTTGTATTCCTTCTCTCATTCCCACAGTATTGAGCCTACTGACTGAGCATGCTTACAAGTCATCTGCAGAAGCTCACACTACCCTGTTAATATCTAACATATTTTTGGATGTCTTTAACAATTTTTTTAAAAAGGTACTAATTAGCCAATAAAAATAGTAAGTGGAATAAAAGTATATATTGCTGGACACAGGGGTGCATGCCTGTAATCCCTGCCACTCAGGAGACTGAGGCAGAAGGATCTCAAGTTCAAAGCCAGCCTCAGTAAAAGGGAGGTGCTAAGCAACTCAATGAGACCCTAAAGGGCTGGGGAAGTGACTCAGTGGTCAAAAGCTCCTGAGTTTAGTACCCACTCCCCAAAATACACACACGTACACACGCCCACACGCTAAGTACCTACAATAGTTATTTTTCAGGTAACTCTTTCTTCCCAGATATTTTCCAACTTTTAGTTAAGTTATAGACACACATGGTAGATGATGGCCTTCAACATTTGTGGTGGCTTCTGTCACTGATTATTTATCATTTAAACTTGTCAAGGATATAGTAGATAAAGAGTAATTTGCCATCTATATCCTATATGCATTTTAATCCTTGAACTGTAATAACTAATATCACAACTGATTCATTAAAATAAATTCTCATAAGATCAGAACCACTCCATTTAACAAAATAAAATATTAGAAGTAAGAAAAAGTGTCATGTACAAAGTAACTTAACCAGTTGAATTGAAATATGTTTAAAATATGTTAAATTTTCTTTCATTTGGAGTTATGCTATTATCAATAATACCCTTTAATAACCTTGGATTAATACCCTTTCATATAACAAGAGACTTCAAGAAAGAGTGTTTCATAAAGATAAGTATTTATAGCATTATCTATTTATATAATTTTAGGCAGGTATCACCACTGCTGTCTCCTACCTTATATTGTACAGAATAAAATTCAGTAAAAAATAATACATATCAAAGAAACTTCTTAAGTATTCTTAGGAAAAATACATTTGAAGATCAGTATGGTATACATTAGAAGAGGTGTGAGATACCACTACCTGTGCGCCATGTGCCATGTCCATTTCCTCATCTACAGATAGGAATGTACTAGTCTGTTTTCTCTTGCGATAATGAAATTCCTGAAGCAGACTCACTTTATAAAGGACCAGTTTATTTAGCTTAGTGTTTTGCAGACTCCAAGTACAAACAATACCTTGCTGGCCCTTGAGAGGGCTCCATGGCCAATGGTGGTAGAAAGGAATCACATTGCTCAACAGGAAGCCAGAGACATATTTGGGGATCAGACATAGTTTTCTATAATGACAAATTCACCCAAGAACTCTCTCTAGGAGATCAGTATGCCTTCCCAGGGGCAGCTCCCCAATAACCAAGGCCTCTCGGTTTTCCGTTTCAAAACCTCAAGGTTTTCAGTTTCCTTGTCAAAGCGTCTAAGACCTGATAGGCCTTAGAAAGGGAGTTGACCTTGTGAAAAGGACAAAGCTTTCAACATAGGACTCTCTGGGGGACACACCACACTTGAAGCATAGAATCTTTCCCTCTTCTCCAAAGTTTATTTTCATCTCACAAGTTTAAATGCAACAAATTCTATCTCCAAATTGTCCCAAAGTCTTAGCTGTTCCAGCATCACTCAAAAGTACAAATCTAAAATCTCTTCTGAAACTTGAAGCAAATTATTTCCACTGGGGGCTCCTATAAAACAAAAGAAAAAAGCAAAAAAAACAAAAAACAAAACAAAACAAAAGCAAAAACCCAATTTCATACTTCTAAGATACAATGGTAGAAGAGGTAAAGGATAAATAGCTGTTTATAATAGTCTCTAACAGTCCTTTGCATTAGCGTGTTATCAAATGTAAGGTCTCCTTTTTCAACTTTAATTTTATTCATTTGGGTTTTCTTTCAGTTTTTTTTTCTTGGTCTATCTAAAAGTTTGATTTTTATGTAGAACTTGCTTGGTGGCTAAGAATAGGATCCAATTGATGATAACATACTTTCTCTGTGTTTAAGGTAGACCATTTGAGTATGTAAGTACATACTCACGTGCATGTGTGATCCACCAATACATAATAAATCAACATGAACAAAAATTAAAGAAAACATTGCAAATACGGCACATGCATTACCAACAACAATAACAAAAAGAAAAAAGGGTGGTAAGCAGGCAAGTAGAAAGGGTTAATTGACCCAAAGAACACCAAAACCCAGCCTAGCAGGGCAGATATTAAATCCTAAATCTTCAAGTCCTGCATTTCGTATACACTGTGACCAGGGTGGGGTCCCAAATCCATGGGAAGCCCTGCCCTTGGGACTTTGGTGGTTGCTACCCACATGGCTACTTTCTTGGGCTGCATGCTGATGTGAATACCATCATGGGAGTTACATGTTGCTGGTCACTCTATCTTTTTGGGGTCTCTTTTGAAGGTGTCCTCCTCCAGCACCACCTCACCAGAGGTTCTCTGAAGGGGTTTTGACTCTGTATGGAACTTCCTCCTACCTTTCCAGGACTTCCCTTGAAATCTCAGTGGAAGCCATCATGACCTCCTAATTCTTGCACTCTGTGTACTTGCAAAACCAGCAGTACATAGATACAAATTTCTGTTGCTTGCATAAGCTGTGCTTGGGCCCTCTTGAATCACAGTTGCAGCCATGGAATGCTTCCCTGACTGAATACAGTGAAAGAAGTGCTGAGGAGGTCCTGGGTACTGAGCTACCAGAGAGCAACTTGAGATTTCATGAAACAAAACCTGCCCTGGAAGTTTTCTGGTCCTGTAGTGGGAGAGGCAGCCCTGAAGATTTTGTGATTCCTTGGAGGACGTGATACAATGCACTTGGCTTCTTCTTATCCATAATAGTTTCTTCAGCAAAATGCCTTGGCTGTACTCTTGACTCTCAAATATGCTTTGCTTCTTTCCTGGCCAAGTTGTGAATTTCCCAAATCGTTCTGCCAAGCTTCCCTTTTCTCTCAGATATCACTGTAAATTTTTCTTAATTCGAGCATTCCATAGAGCCAGGATATGGACATAATTCAATCAGACTGCTTGTCATGTTGTAACAGGGAAACCTTTAGTCTCATTTAAAACATAATTCTTATTTCCATCTGAAACTGGTTACCTAATTTCTTTGTCTTCTAAGCCTTCACCAGCATTGCCTCTAATATTCTACCTAGTGTATTCTAAATTTTTTTTCCTAGGCTGCTTCTCCAAAATATTCAAACTTATGCCTATAACTAGGTTCAAAGCAGCCTCCCCTCCCCACATCCATTTTCAGGTACAGTTATAGTACAAACCTCAATTCTCTGTAGCAGTTTTCTGGATTAGTTCATTTTTCAATACTGTAATGAAATACCTGAGGCAAGCTAATTTTATACAAAAAACTTTATTTTGACTATAGGTATGAAGGCTGAAAGTCCAAGCCATTTAACATGGCTCTGTTGAGGTCCTCATCACAGATGATGGGGACATGCTCAAGGAAGAGGAAATCATGGTCAGATAGGGAGTCAGAGAAATTCAGGGACTAGATTCAGGCTTTGTAGTACCTTTCACTCAATAGAATTACTCCAGATCAATATTCCTTTCTGACTATGGAGCCCTTGGTGATGCAGGGATCCCCCACTTAGCCCCACCATGTAAAGTTTTCACAGCTCACAAAGTTGCCACACTGTTTCATGAAGTTCCACATCATGAAACTTCAGGGAACATTTTAAAAACATATCAAAACCATAGAAGATGGCAACACTGACCTTGAAGTTTCATTAAGGAGTATTCAAAATAATACACAGATAACACTAAGCTGGGTGTCCCACCTTTAAGGAGTGCTCAATAAATAGATGCTGTTCTTTGAAATAGCAAGAAAAAGACTACATAGATGAAAAATTGGCTACATTAGACAATGATAAATAAGTTGAGTAGACTATGATTTCATAATACTAATATGAAACTGGTGTAGCTTACTATCCATCAGGACGGGAGAAATAGGGAGTCAAATAAATGAATTTGCAGGAGATTTGGAACTGTCAAACAATTAGGTTAAGTTGAAACAAAATACAAAGTGCACTTTTATTTTTTTCATTCTTCTAATGTAGTAGATTAGCCATTTAGAAAAACACTTTTGAAATAGAAAACCCAAAATGTTGGCAAAATTTAAAACAACAACAATGGCCACAACAAACCCCCAAATTTTTACAAATACATGTTCAACTCACTGAAAAACAAAGGAGAAACTGAAGTCAGATTAACAAGCCTTATATATTTCCTATAAGAAACACAGTAGCTTTTCTCAGGATATTTTTTAAACTCTGATAGATTAAATCTTGTCTTTAACAAATTAATGGAAAAAAGAAAGACATGGATCAAAGCAAAATAAAAGCTAAGATTAGAATTACTTTTTGTAAAGTTAGGAACTCTTAAAGCATCTTTTTGGAGGATAACCAGGGATTGATCCCAGGGATACTTAACCACTGAGCCACATCCCCAACCCTTTTTTATGTTTTATTTAGAGACATAGTCTCAATGAGTAGCTTAGGGTCTTGCTGCTGAAGCTGACTTTGAACTCCTGATCCGACTACCTGAGCCTCCTGAGCATGCCTCAAGGTGCCTGGCATCTTACTGCAGTGAATACTCTAAATAAAAACCCACCTTGAGAATTATATCCATTGAGACTTACAATTAACACACCTAATATGATAGGGCTTAGGAATCTATATTCAAACTGCTTTTAGGATCCTGAAAATCCAAACAAAAAAATTTTGTTTAAGGCGATTCCATGTAATAGTGCTATTTAGCAGAAGTATCTATTCTTTATTAGAATCTACTATGCATTAGTAGAATTAATGAGAGTCTGTTTTAATGGGTATTAAAAATCCCTGTGCATAAAATTCTAAGATCACTTTAATCTTAAAAGTTATAATTCTCTCTATTGACTCATATTTTGTTTATTCTCCGTTATCTGAAGTCTTAGGTCATTTTCAGATGTACTATTACCTAACTGTTATCTTCTAACTTATTGTTTTAATCTGCGTAGCTATGAATTTCAGACAAAGTGCATGCTTTTAGATGAAAACTTCTGAAATCATGCTATATCCAAAACCTTCATTTGTGACACTGAGAGGTACTTCATCCTTTGGAACTTTGACTTCCAAATCTATAAAACATATTCATAATTCCCAGGACTATGGTGACAATTAAATGAGATAATCTATGAATCCACACAAAGCTCTCACCATCGTATCTCAAATTGAAAGGTGTTTAATTGAAGCTGCCTCTTTCATTTATGTTGTGCTTATCTTTATTAAATTTAATTAATTATGTGCATTATTTCCACCAGCAAATGCAGTTTTGCTTTCTGGTTTTGCCATCTGTAACAATATTAATTGTATTATCAAAGTATTCAAAATTTAAAATTGTTCATATGCAATTATCTAAATCATTGAGTACTTTGAGTTTAAATACCAGAGTTCTTGGTACCATGAAGCACAACTAGCCCTTGCTGAATATCCGTTAGTTCACATTGGATATTGTTATTCAACAAGTAATTTATTTATTTAATTTATTTGGATTCAGTATATATTATGATCAATGTCATTGTCTTCACTCAAAAAAAAAAAGGTCTGAGTGAGAAAAAAATTAAAACTTTTGAGTTTTTCAGTAAATCAAGCACAGACTTTGAGATAAATCTGAGTTCCACAGCACAAAGATAATATAAATACTCCTGTAACAGCCTCCCTGAAAATATGTTTCTATCATGATGCAGTGCAAAATCTACATTATGTCTGGTTACCTAGCACTTGACTTCATTTCTCGTGATACTACATTTCCATATTAGGTTTGTTTAAAATGCTGATAAAACTGAATTTTCTATCCTTCCTATTGCCTACTAGAAAATATAAAAAAAGATTGGATTTGTAAAGATGTATTTTTAAAATATATAATTCTAAATTTGAATACAAGCATAAGGACAATGTTTCTGAAGGGACACGCAGCTGTGGCCAATTTGCTTTTTCAAAGATCCCTGAGATCTGAGTAATAGATTAAACCCTTGTTAGCCACCCCCAGATGTTATAATTATATTGAACTTTCTCTGAAAGTAAAAAAAAAAAAAATACACAGGAAAAGTAAAGTTCCAGAACACACAGAATGTGTTAATTACTTAAGTATAAAGACTGGTTTTTAATTCTGTTAATCCTTTCAAAATTAAGAAAATACAGAAACCTTGATGTCAAACTGAGATAATTTACAGGAACACATTGACATTCTTAAAAAAAAAAATGATTCAGAACAAAATTCCAATGTTGTTAATGTTGGTTGGTCAGCACATTGTCTAAAGGAACAATTATCAAAAATACAAGCTTTGGGGGATGTGGTTTCTATATAAGCAAAGAAGGTTAAGGTTAGCATGCAATTGACCGGTATTAAAACTGACACCTTCTGTTGAGACTTCTGTGAGAAGATCCAAAGCGAAAAGGAAAAGGCAAGGGATAAAGCCAGAAAATGCATGTTTCTCCCTATGTTGCCCAGGCTGTTTGGAATTCCTGGACTCAAGGGATCCTCCTGCCTCAGCCTTCCCTGAAGCTGGACTATAGACATGTACCACTAGGTCCATATCAGTTTACTTTCTTTTCTTGCATATTGGATACTTTTAAAAATGAAAATGGAATACCAGCTATATTAAATATTTTAGAAAAGGAAAGTGAAGCCATTTATACTATTTTCATAATACATATATGTATTTTATATATGTATTATTTCAGACTCTGAAAGCCAAGGATCAAAAGTTTTCTCTCACAGGCAGATTAAAAAAGTAGATTAAAAATGTAATTACCTCCCAAAAGTGGGGAATCCCACCAAAATACCAGGGAAATATAGAAAAAATATAGGAGTTCAAAGGAGAGGGAGAAAGGGATCAAAAGGTGAAGTACTGGGGATAACATCCATCAAATTATCATATATACTTGTATGAACCCATCACAATTAATTCAACTTTTATGTATTATTGTAATATACCAATAAAAATATAAATGCAAATTAGTACAAGGAAAACCAGAAGAATAGAGGAAGGGAGACAGGGAATGGAGGAGGAGAGAGAAAGAGGGGAATGAATCTGAACAAATTCTGTTATGTGAATATATGAATATGTCACAATGCACCCCATTATAAAATGCAATTATGATGAAGTAATAAATGCACAAAAACCATCTAAAGTTTTGAGGCAGCAGTAAGGAAAGAAACACTCAGTGTTCACTGCATTATATAATAAGCCACAAAGAGAGCTGCCTAAATCTTCTGGTGTGAGGGGCACCTGTAGAAGACCTACTGATCACAATTCAAACCCACCCATGATGAGGAAGCAATGCCCCCTCAATGACTATTCTATTCCTCTGTCAACAATCAACATGATGTCCTCAGTCATCAGAAAGGGCTAGGGTTTGGAGTTTTCATGGTAGTCCTTTAGGAAAATCTATACTTAGCACAGTGTGTTTGTGTGAGAGCCAGTGTGTGACAGAACATATTCAAATGATACGTGTATACATAGCACCAACCTTTTCAGCTATCATTCTCAGTTGCAGTTCACTGATTCACTTGGAGATGAAGGTTTAGAAAGCCTGGGTCTGTGATCCCAAGAGATTCGCCTTCACTGTAAAGCATTATCAGAAGAAGTAGATTACAATGGGCTCCTTCAGTTATGCTGCTTTTATCATTTAAGATGCTTCAGTCTTCAATAGCTGTCGCCCATTAGGCCAGGTTCTAAGAAAGAATTGCAAGAAACAAGGCCAAGAAAATACATACATTCTTTGTTACTTAGGGGACTTTGTTGACAAAATTTAGTAAAATCTTCTATTGGACTTAATTAATCCAATACCTTCTAACACTGAGAGTCTCCTTTCTTGACTATAAATACATCTATATTCTGTATGAAAAGCAATGCTGACATTTCTCTTAGACCTGCACCTTAGCCTTGATCTTTTAACTATCTGCCTGTCCATATTGAAGAAATGACTACTATCCAGTATTTTTATTAAAGCATAAACCATCAGAGTGACTCTGGAAGTCTATTCTTTTGGAAGAAAATTTTAAAATTGCAATTACTGAAATTAGGTTATTTTATGAACATCAGTGTTAGAAAAGCATTGAGGGGGCTAAAGGGAACTAAGATTTAAAAAAGAAAATCCTTTCTTAACTTTCAAAGAAGATGCCAGCTCTTTATTTTGCATCATAAATCAAAGATTTAAATTACCCATTCCCAAATAATATGATATCCCCTAAAAACACTAGTCTTTTATTTAGGAAGGTGATCTTTGGAAAGATGTGACACTACTCTATCTTCCCCCTCCGCTTCCCGCAGAAGGCATAATAATTTGATACTTACATTGCTCTTCAAATCACTTTTTCAGTTTTTAATGGGATGCTTTGATTTTCCAAATAAATCTCATTATATAGCAGATCAAAGAGAATAATGCCATTCACCAAAGAAATATAACACACCAATTAGTGTTTCATCTATTAGATGTTCTATATATTTTTTCCTTCAATAAGTTCTATCAGTGCCCAGAATATGTGATAGGACTAAGTGGGTGTGTTTCCAGTGACAGATGAATAGACCCCAGAGAGGCAAAATATGCTGAGAACAAAGAGTGTTAAAGTTCTATCATTATCATAAAAGTGCTTTGTATTATTAATAATACTAATACTAATAACTATTATTAAACAGCTCTTTTATTCTATGGTTTCTTCCTTTTGAAAATATACCATAGAATAAGATAAAAATGTCAAATGAGGCAAGTGAATTACAGAGAACTGTTCTGGTTTTTTTTGTTTTTTGTTTATTTTGTTTTTTTTTTTTCCATAAATGGAACTGGAAACCTAAGTCTGAAAACCTGGAGTAAATCACAGGAAAGAGCACACCTGTGAGCCATGCTTTGAGTTTGCTTTCCACAGTGCTTCAGCAACTTGCCCTCTTGCAAAGATTCTGACTGTGTGTGTTGGTGAGAACTGTATGTGTAATCTACAGAGCCAAATTTCCCTGCCCGAGCACTTGGAGTGCACTTAAATATCCTGCCATGTTGAGAGAGTTATATGAGAGTTTTTGTCTTATGATTTTACATGCTGAATATATGTTCAAATCACAAGTGTGTTATTCAATTATACTTTGGCCTGGGGAACATAAACCCCTTGGAAAGTTAGGAGAATATTTAAAATCTACCAAGAGCCATGATTCTCTCATTTTACATGAGAAAGTGTTACAATGCTACCCCCCAAAATAATCATTTAGCAAAAGAATATCACTGGACACACACTCCAAATTCCTTTCTTCAAAAAAATTACCCCCCCCCCAGATTCCAGTTGAAATGTCATGCATACAATTTCTTTGTTTATAAGATATATCTCAATAGAATGTTACTAGGAATCCCTTTTGTACTTTAAAAAGAAGCAGAGGTTTTAGGTGACATTTTTTCCATGTTCATTTTTTAGAGTAGTATGGTATTAGTTATCTTTTTTTAAAAAAATACCCTAACCCTTGTTAGTTACAACAGTAGACTTTTTTTTTTTTTTATATATCAAATTTTCTGTGGGTCAGAAGTCAGAAGGCCTGATTTGGAGTGGAATATTCACTTCCAAGATGGCACCCTTAGATAACTGTTTGCAGAAGGCCTCAGTCCCTTGTTGGCTGTTGACAGGAGGGTTTTGCTCTTTGCCAGGTGGAACGTTCCTTAGGCTGTTAAAGGGCCCACTACTTGCCAGAGCCATTACTCTGAAAGAACAGGAAAAGGCAGTATCTTTTATGATATAGGCTCCTTCGCTCTCTTAGTACTTGGAGTAGGACATTTACTTGTCATGACAGAAAATGTAAATGCATATACTTTATAAACATAACATCTAATAGAAGCAGCATGGAAGATAATGCACAGAAATTAGGTTGAAGGCACACAGTTATCTCTGTATTTTTTCCAGCAGTCACAAGATGTAGTTCACAAGGCACTTATCTTAGCATCAAAGACAGAATATTAAATATATGCAGCATCATTCTTATCTGGGAGACCTAGACAAGTCACACAATCAGCTTGTATGTCAGTTGATTAATTTACTTAAATAAATTCTCACAATAGCTCACTGAGGTATGCAATATTACCTCCATTTCATAAGAAATTATAACTCGGTATATTGCCACTAAGAAGTGGAAGAGGCAATATTACAACTCAAGTGTCCATAATACCAACCAAACTTCCTTTTTTTTTGCTCTGTGTCTCCTAGAAAAAAAGGATGATTTGTAAATCAGTCAATGCTATAAAATACACAAAAGTGGGTTTTATTTTATTATTAATAAATTATCTACACAAAAACAGAGTCCCATAAAAGCAAGTCATTTCTTTTGAAAAAGAATTAATATGTGCTTATTTAAATAGACAGAATTTTAAATATTGGCAACTTCTTTTAACTTAAAATTTTGAGTTAGAGTAGGCAATCCAGTAGCATACAACTTTTTAGCTATCCAACTCTACTGATTGTCTCACTTTATAATTTCTGAAGTATTATCAAGATGTAGATAGAATAATGGGGTAAGAAAAAGGTCACACACAATCCAGATATGATACAATTCTTTACTGTCTACTGCTTTGGACCAAGTATTGAGCACCTGTTTTAGTCAGCTATTTTGCTACTGTAACTAAATGACCCCACAGCACAACTGTAAAGGAGGAAAGGTTTATTTGAGGGCTCATGGTTTCAGAGGTCTTAGAGTACAGAAGGCGGGCTCCATTCCTGGAGACTCAAGATGAGGCTGCATCATGGTGGGAAAGGGTGGTAGAGGAAAGCAGCTTACATCACAGTGATCAGGAGGCAGAGAGAGAGATTCTACTCGCCAGGTACAAATATATATCCCAAAGCCAAGTCCCAATTCCTACTTCCTCTAGGCACATCCTACCAGCCTCGAGTTACCACTCAGTTAATCCCATTAGAGATTAATTCACTGATTAGGTTAAGACTCTCAAAACCCATTTCTCCTCTGAACCTTCTCTCATTGTCTCACACATAAGCTTTTGGGAGACACCTCACATTCAAACCCTAACAGCACCCTAGTCCCAGACCTCAAATGTCCTTTCCTATTATGATCCTTAGAATACACAGTGTAATCTCATATGAAGGGTCACCATTGGACCTAATGTGACTATTGTTTTTATAGCCCATTCTGTAAATTGTTTTCTACTCCCACCTTGCACCTGTTAGGTGGAGCAAATAATGTGTTCTTGCTTTCTAGGGTAGAATGGAATAAACCTTTTATTTCAACCACTTCCTTCTAAAACACAGGGATAGAACCAGATCTCTGGTTGTGTTGGGAATGAAAGACCAAAGAACAGGGACTTCAGAATAAGAAATGACTTCTAGGACATGGCATGTTATCAGAAAGCTAATTTTCAGTAGGCAAGAAGGGAAAAAAATTGACAAGACAGTAAAATTAACATTCCAAGGAGAATTTCTGCAAACTTGGAAAATTTGACCATGGAAAGTCAACATGGAAGATTGTGTGGACATAGCCAAGAACTGGCTGTGATTAGAATTAAAAGTGCAGAACATTTTTCCAGCACCGAAGAGGACTAGTGAAATAAACAGATCTGAGCAGGAAACTAAGTCAAAGACTGCTTCATTAAATCCTCGGTCCACAGAGAAATTCTGTTGATAAGAAATAAAGAGGTCAGTTCCTTGAATCAGAGTATGGCATCAGAGAGAGGGGTTGATGTGTGGTTGTCATTACACCTATTTTTGGCTGACTTTTTATTCAGTTGAGCCAAAGAAAGTTCTTCATTCACAAACGAAAATTCAGAAGAGACCAGCAATTTAGCGTGAATAAAAAAGAACATCAGAGAAAAGCAGCGCTAACATTAAACATCTCGATGATAAACTCAGCTTCTTATTTTGACATTTGATAATATGCAGATGCAAACTCCTTGTCAATAATAAATGTAAAATTTGTTAACATTTTTGTAACTTTCATTCTTAAATGGTAAATGTTTGGAAGTTTGGATCTCAAAATATATTTACGAATTTGACATGTAAATTGCAAATGAAATAATTATTCCTATTATTAAAAAAGCACTTTATTGTTAGGTTTTCTTTTTGGTTCTGAACCCAAATTCTTTTGTTTTTGTTTTAATCATATTGTTTATTGTTTTATCCTCATAACTGAAGATTGACATATTACAATGTTAATAAAATGACAATAGTTATCTTTCAAGGTTTCATGGGCTCAAGTGTGGTCAAAAGTGTCTCATATTAATTACCATACTTAAGCGTCACATCAGTCCATCTGAAGATTGAGTTCATTAATCTTTAGAGAGGTTCAGTAAATTTGTCCATGGCGATGGCTAAGAACAGGGCATATTAAGATTCAAACCTAGATGTCTAAACCAAAAGCTTCATTTTTCAACACTTGCAATACTATAAAATACAGGCATTTATTATACCAGTATAAGGTCCCTAAGAGCCTTCAATCTCACTATATGATAGTATGGAAAAAATTACATTTTCACTGGGGAGGAAGGACTATGGTAACTACAATCCATCTAGTCCTTCTCCCTCTTTACAGAGACACTTTAAAATTTCATCAATATGTTACTATTGCCTTGGATAAAAAATCCAATAAGTAAATAAAAAAATCATAGTCCATAGGTTTTTAATTCACTTTTTTATTTTGACACTTGAATCAAAAATATGTACTATTTTTAAAAATGTCTATGTTTTTACTTATTTTTTAAAAAAATACTAGAATTATTTAAAAATTTCAAAGTCTATTATAAGGCAAAAGAAAATTTGCTTTGTCTAGAAAGAGGAATCTTAGACATAAAATTTCTTTTCTTTATATGTCACCCAATAAAAGGTATTTTGTTAAAAGATTTTGAATGCACTAAGACAAGATAAAGCCCACATTTCCTGATTTCCACGCAACAATTTCTATTTCCCATCCTTCTTCCTGAGCTTGATAAAGTTGAATGACAGATTTATCTTATAAATTTTCACATTTGTATCCTACATATTAAATAACTCTTTTTTTTGGTGATCTGTTATTTCCAACAGAAGGCATGAAGTGTGACAAAATTTTTAGGATTTCTAGACTATGAATAGATTAATTAAATGGATCATTAAGCATAAATAATAAAAAATTCTATTAAAAAAGAATTTAAGTGAAAAAAAGAATTTAAATAGAAATGGAAGGACAATCTTTTAAAAATATGATATGCTATAAGAACATTTTTTTTTTAGCACAATGTGAAAGAGGAAGTTTTTATCATCACCGTTTTCCATGTTTCCTCTGAAAAAAGACAAACATCACCAAGAAAACATGAGGTTCTTTAGGCTTCTCCTTTTACTCCTTAAAAAAAAAAAAATAAAGAGGTATATCAACAGGTCAGTTTCCCATTTCCAATGTAACAATTTATCACAAACATGGTGACTTTAGAAAGCATAAATGTATTCTATAGTTTGTGAAAGTCAAAAGTCAAGGGCACTGGCCTTGTCGGTTTCCTCTGGAGATTCTAGGATAGGATCCATTTCATGTCTTCTCTAGATGATGGAAGCCCCCTGCCTTCCCTAGCTTGGGGTCCCTTCCCCACATGACTCCAACCACTTTTTTCCCTTCTATTCATCTCACCTCCCACTACTACTCCAATTTACCTATCCCTCTATTATAAGGGACCTTGTGATTATAAGGGGCTCATTTTGATAATCTAGAAAAAAAATCATTATCTCAAATCTTTAATTCTATGAAACGTCAGAGTCCAGTCTGGTAATAGGTAACATATTTATAGGATCTGGTGATTAGATTGTGTTCAGGGAGGACATGGTAGTATTCTGCCTACCATGATCTGCTATGAACGTGATCCTTGATCTTATCTTAGTTGTGCGTCCGTGATTTCACAAATATTGATATTTAATGTTTGTTCACTTCCCTGCTGCAGCCTGCTTGTCCCTTCCAACTACTGTTCTGCTGTGTATGAGGGATAGGATTTGTTGTGATAGCAATTCTTTTGTAAAAGGTCAGCCTTAATCCTGTAGGCTAATTGTTATCTCAGCTCATTAACACTCAAAATATACCCATGAAATAAGAGACGCATGAGTCTGAATGCAAAGATTTCTCATTAGGAGTTGATTGCTACAGTAGCATATTAACACCTTTACATTTTTCAGATTCATTCAAAAATTGATGCAATATAAACCAGGTAAGGAGTAAATGGATCAAAAGTAGTAACCACAATGACAAACTTTAGGACAAGCACTAAATTCTGTACCGAATCTCTTCAAGAGCACAAATATCACTAAGCAATTATATTCCTAGGGAAACTTAATTGTTTTTCACTGTTTGGTATGTATTTCATTGACGTAATTCACATAGATAAAGACTAGCATATAGGAGGTAAAGACATTTGCACTAATATTCTTGTGGTCGTTTAAAAATGCAGACATATTATACATAGAGGCCTTTTGTTGATTACATTATCAACCATATTTTTGAAACATATTTTTTTGTGTGTAGATGTCCTGTGGAAATTTGTTACAGGTGACCTGTATGCATAAAGCTATATGTCAAGACATTGGAAGAGGGGAGTCTTCAAAGATAAGTTGAAGTCTCACACACATCCTTTGGCCCCCTACGTAAGTGCTTCAGAGCAACAAGTGTCTAAAATGTTCTGTTATGAATCATGAGTAAGCAAGTAGAAGAAGGAATGGGAGAAAATGAGGGAAAAATGAGGACGCATAACTAGACTGGGGTTAGGAAGACTGTTCTAAATTGGGTCATTGCAATAACACAATGAATTTTAAACTTCATCTTCAAACATATTTGAGGGTTCTCCTTTCCTGGGGACATAGCTGCACAAGGAACAGAAAATCCAGTGTCTTTCAACCCCATTCAAACTAGTGTCTTTGATACTACCTAGTTCTTAACCCCCAAAAAGAGTCCTTCAGTTTCAATTAATTTTAAGGCCCTAAAAGCCAGTGAAGGAGCAGAACATAGAATGATAAAGTTTGCTTTAACTGAAAATATACCTTAAAGCCAGAGCAAATCATATCAAAATAAAAATAAAGTCAATACTGAAGATTTATTGGGAATAATTTTTCCTATTTGAAGAGGATCACAGGATTCTCAAGCCCAAAGTCAAAAACATCAGACGAGCAGAGAGATGCACCGAGAAGGTGGGTGGTCCTGTAATCCTGATAGATTGGCAGAACCCAGCTCCATGATCTTCCCTCTCTATGAACTGCAGCTGCTGTATTAACCAGGCAGCACCGCATGCCGATCTGGAAAACGGCTGAAGCCTTGTGTAGAGTCCAATTTAGCTGTGCTTTAATCCATTATCTTGCTGCATTTAGACAGGACTTTTATGAAATGGGTAATTGCAGCGATTCTTCACACAATTCAGAAGGAAAGCTCCTTTCAAAAAACACTTTGATAACAAGGAAGGGATTATTATTAAGCCTGACTTGAATACCTAACTGCAAACTGACCAAATGATTTGGGTTTTCCACACAATTCCTAAAGTCTTAAAAGGTTTTTATGAAAGAGTTCAAAGGATTATGTGAAATCTACATGCCAGGCCCTGTAATGGACTGATATCAAGTAGAGGACCGGAGTCTTCTTAGACATGGCAGGCTTATATTCCATGTAAGAAAATAGAAATTTTAATAAGGGCATTTTGCTTATTGGATCATTAAAATAGTTTAATTTGTATCACTCCAAAATACTTTTTTAAATTTTTCACACAGAATATTTTTTTTGGTCTGAGTACATGCCCCAAATAATTTCTAGAAAATAATTTCACCATACCAACTAAACCATATTATTTATTTATTTATTTATTTATTTATTTATGTTTAATTATTTTTTAGTCATTTAATTTTGATCTATTGAACACAAATGGAGTACAACTATTGTTTCTCTGGTTGTGCACAAAGTAGAGTCACACCATCTGTGCATTCAAACATGTACACAGGGCAATGATGTCTGTCTCATTCTGTTATTATTCTTACCGGACCCCACCCCTCCCTTCCCTCTATGTTATCTATCTTTCCTCCATAAACTATATTATTTATTGAAAAATAAAATTGCACATAAATGCCAGATTCTTCATTTTTCAGCATCAGGTTTCTTAGGATCTTTAGTTTCAAACCTACATGATTGATGTTGAATATTGCCATGGTCCCTCTGGTACCATTAACACTATTTTTAGCTCTAGATACACAAACTATACAAAAAGAATAAAAAGTAATTCAAATTATACAGTGGATTTTGGACAACGATCTGTAATAATAATTCAAATAACAGATAATTGTCCAAAACTGAAAAAAAAAATCTGCACTTTATTCTGTTCATGTTGATTCAGCTTCAAAGCCTGGAAAGGAACCACATTTTGATCCAGTCTAAATAAACTTTTGCCAAACTCTTACCAGCTTAGAAAGGCCAAATTCCCACATATGTTTTTCTTGGGTCATGTATAAATTTCTCAAATTATGATGTTACTCATTGCTAATGAGATAAATTTTCATTAGCACAGCTCCCTTTCTTATCCTAACACTTATTTAGATATTATCCTGCTCAACTTGTTTCAATGGCAGTTATTAACAAGCCATGTAATTAAATAGATCCTGGTTTATTATTTTTAATAGGTTCACTTGAATAGCCTTTTAGCTGACTACTTCTAGGCAATTTGACAGAAAAGGAGGAGTTTGTTACAAAATTTCGTGTCTTAGGCGCAGACTATTTTGTAAATGGCTTGAGACTTTGGTGGAAGTTGATTAATGAAATCGTATGACCTCAGTAGTTCATTTCTAAATTACAAGAATGCTTTTCTGCTCGTCTCCTAAATTAAAACCAACTTGAATATAGATTTTTGAATATTATTTGCCTTGTCTTTAATCCCTCTCTGTCTCCCTCCCTCTCTCAGAAACATAATGAATAAATTTAGTTAAGCACTGCTTTCTAAATGTGGGGATTTAGTCATTGAGTGTGCAGCCAAATGCTTTTTGAAAGCAGTTTCTTGTTAAAGAGTATTGAAAATAGATATTTATTGATGTGAGATTTCTCAATTGCATTCAACATTCACTTGAATTATTACTATACATGAGTGTTACTGAAAGTATTCAGTTCATCAACTAACATTATTAAAGTCTTTTTTAAGCTCCAAAGAAACCATAATGCTCTGTAGGATATATATTATTTAGGATTTAAAAATCCAAAATTATTATGAAAATATATTCCTTATTTTTAGTGTCTAATGTATAATAAAAACAATAAATAATCACTCCATGAATGACTATGTGAATAATTGATTACAAAAGATAAAGATGATAGTATTAAATATTACTTTAAAATATATAATTATAAAAGGCAATGGATTTAATTAGCTTGTTTGTAGTAAATTGTCACAGGTATATTTATATCAAAACATTATACTTTATACTATAAATATATAACTTATTTTTCAATCACATAAAACTATAAAAAGAAAGCAAAAACATCACTTTCATGAGAGAATATGAAATATTTAATTTGGACATTTTTAAAAATTAAAAATTTTCATTAAAAAACAAATATTGCCACCAAAATCCACTCATTCTAAACTCAGAAATTAGCTTCTCATCCTTCACCCATCTCCCTGCCTGTCTGCTTAATGAAAATCTGTACCCATTTGGTGGCATGCTTCTCTCCAGCATGCCAAGTGGGAGAGCATGGGTTTTTCAAGAGAGAATCATGTGTTATTTGCTCTGCTATATATAAAGCATAAATCATGTGTTATTTGCTCTGCGATAGCTATATAAAGCTCATTCACCATCACTCCATCACTTCCCTAGCTTTTACTCCTTTGAACACTTAGGAGATCTATATCTTGAAAATGGTCAGGATAGTAAGTTGTTATATGGAACGTGCAAAAGGCACACCCTCCTTCTGACTCTTCCTGGATCTGCCATTGTTAGGAAGGCTTTAGGCTGGGGATTAAGATCACAGAAAGGGGGAAATACTACCCATGGAAAAGACTGGAGGAAACAAGGCCTAGAAAGGATTCTAGCAGCCTAGTCATGATTCAAGAGGACATGAAGCAAAGAAACTGTGGTATATATACACAACGGAATATTACTCAACCATAAAAAAGAATAAAACTATGGCATTTGCTGGTAAATGGGTGGAGTTGGAGAATATCATGCTAAATGAAATAAACCAAACCCAAGAAAACCAAAGGCCAAATGGGGGGGCGTGTTATGGGGAGGATAGGAAAAAATGGAGAAAGTGGATGGCGTGGAGGAAAATGGAATGGGAGGGAATGGGGGAAGGAAAAATAGTAGACTGACAGACAGCATTACCCTATGTATATGTAAGATTATATGAACTTTGAGAATAAAAAAAAATAAAAATAAAAATAAAAAAGAGGACATGAGGCAGTGATCCAGGTTAGCAATCACTGAATATGCCAGAAGTCATGTGCACAATATAACCAGAAAAACAAAGGAAGGATAATGACATGTATCTTTGATACCAAAAATGCTACTCCATGAAGGCCAAGTTAGGCCCAGGATTCATTCCTGGAATTGTGGATATTCTCTTTGATGTCACAATGTTTTCAATTATTTTTCCTTCTTCATCATCATGTCACCATCATCACTACCCCTGGAGCTCCTTTTATTAAATTTCTACTATTGCCCAGGACTGAGTTTAGTCATTTTTATATATTCTTACCTGCCATTCTCAAAATCACTATGAAATATTACTATCCATACTTTACATGTGTATATCTCAGTTATATTACATAGTCTTAATAAGACCCCAAGTTTTACCCTTTAACTACCCAGTTCTAAGTTCCTCCCTATCTCTACTAATGCAAATATTGGAAGTAAACCCAAGCTTAAATTGGAACCTTTTATTAAATCAGTAATTCCAAATTATATTATTCAAAATATTTATTTTAAAATAAACTCTGCAATAAAACCAAATTCATCCAATGGTAATTCTGTCAATGATATGTTGTTGTCTAAGAAATTTATAATTATGCATCCTTTCAAAAGGTTGTGTAAAGTTCTTCAGTGTCACATTGTTCAACCCCATTTGTTTAGACTATGTTCAACCTCTTATTAGAGTAGGTAGTAAATGAACTTAAACCTTCTTCAGTCCTCATGTGAAGGTTATATAGCTTTTAACTTCTCATTCCAACCAACATCATAGAGAAATTTCTGGGAAAAATTCTTTAGGAATTTTTGCAAGAATATTTTTGAAAGAGTTCCCAGACATGTAGTAACTTCTCAAAACACATTTATTAAATCAAGAATGAATGAATGAGTTTGACCTCAGGAAATTAGTGAAAGGAAAATAAGAGCTTTGAGAGATAGAAAAAATAAAACCATTCTCTCTCAAAACCTCTCTCTCTTTCCCTTCTATTCTTTTTCCATGTTTTTGTTTGTTCCCTCTTTTATTGGTATGTGTAGACTGACTGTGAAAGTCTTGCTCTACAGCCCCCACCCCCCGAACCTGAACCCTCATTGATGTTCTTATATAATGGAGCACAACAGGTATTTGAAGGTGCCAGCAGAGTAGATGATGAAAGACCTGAAAAGCAGGTCAAGTCCAGCAAAACTTAAGATTATTCATGCAGAGTAGAAAAGATACATAGAGCAGCCTCCTTTCCTTCTGTGCTGAATGGGAGGGAAAACCTAAACAGCACAAAAGCACAGACAGAACACAGAAGCCTGGCCAGGGGCCAATTCACCACAAACTGCTTGCAAATGGAGTAATTAAAATTAACAAATGCTGAACTGACTCCATATCCTAAAGCAATCAAAACCAAAGCTTACCTTCTTATCACATCCCTAGAAAAGCTGATTCCACAGAAACTTTCCACTGAGAATTATAAACAGCAACTATTAAAACAGATAGACTTCAATTAATTTGCTAGATTTACACGTCTGATGTCATTGTTATGTTGAAATATTTAACTGAAAAAAGGTTTAACTGTCATCTCAAGGAATTTATAACTTAAGAAAAAGATCTCAGATCTTCTCAACAGTGAGATCCAGGGCATTGGTCCATTTTGATACATCGAGAGGGAAGAACAATAAAAAATTTCATCTCTCCACCTTGTTAGGTGGTGTTAAGAAACAGAAGCCAAACAAAATTCTGTGGCCTGGAGGAGCAGATTAAGAATAGTGCAAATATCTATTTTCTAAAAAATGAAAGGATTCTCTTTTGCCTTATACACTTGATAACTTGCATCCAAACTCATTCCATACTAGTAAACCTCAGAAAATTTAATGCAAATCTTACCTTCTATTTAGATAAAATTCTATATGAAATTTAATTGTTGATTAGATAGCTTACCCGTCACCAAGATGTGTGAAGTAAATTGACTCACTAAAGTTTCTACAATCTCAAAATGAATTTTTAAAAAAAGTTAGCTCAGTTCACTCCACAAAGAAATACACACTAATAAATTTTCTTCTTTTAAGTTTTTAGTAGTGATTGTACCTTCAGCAGATTATAAAATATCAAGTATCATTAACACAATAAATGCAATAATAAAGAAAACATCTGTAACCCCACAACAGAAGTTTATCAGCAACTCCAGGGTGTAGAGGTGCCAGATCTTAGCCCAGTATCTTTCTCTCCATTCCACATTTTTCCTATATCCCTCAACAATATATTGCTTTAGTTTTGTGTTTCCACCCCTTTCTAGAACAGAATTAAACTTAATATGTTTTCCTAAGACATTCTCTTGTATTCTGGTATTATTTTTAAGCTATCTTCCATGGTGCTGTGTAGGACTCTACTGTGAGGCTATTGATTTTCTCCAGTTTTTCATTAATACAAACAACAGTGGTGGCATATTATTGTAAATATACTTTGACACACACATACAAGAACTTCTCTAGGGCATACATCTAGGATACAATCGCTGGAGCATAGGTTGTGGGCCTCCTCAATGTGTTAGATTACTACAAATCCTTTTCCAAAGTGTTTGTAACAATTCATATTTCAACACAGTATAAAGGTGCACATTCTCCCTTGCACACCCTGATATTTGGTGAGGCCTGGTCTAGCATTCCTTGAAGAATTAATAGTTTGCAACATTACTAATGAAGTATAGAAGGTTTATCCTTCTATTGGTCATCTCTGCCTCTAATTCTGTGAATTGCCTATGCTTATTTTCTCCCAACTTTTTAATAGCCATCTTAGATAGTGCTTATTAGGTATTCTTTAATTAATTTCATCTGATACTATCCATACCGTATTTTATTTAGATGAGAATAAAAATGTGGATACTAATACTATCATAAATTTAAATATCAATTTTCTAGTCAGTTATATGTGTTGTAAAAAATGCTGGTGACTAAACTTGTGCTTTATGGTAGTACCTTAACATTATTAGAAATTCTCAATCTTAACACAGTAAAATTTGTTGACTTTATGTTTTTTTTTATATCTGGTGATTTTTTTCTCAAATATTTCAGAAAGTGTTCTATATCTTCTCTACATTGTTCCCATTTTGGTGATCACACTCACTTACTTAATCTCCATGTAATGAATTATTTTGTCGCATGAAAGGGAAGAATTCCACTTCACATTTTTCTCATATGAGGAGCAGATTGTTCCCAAACCATTCACTGTATTTTTTATTTTCCCACTGATTTGAAAACCCAGTATTATAAGATCAGTGATGTGAATGCTTTTGTATCTGAGCCCTCACTCTTAAATATTTTGTCTGTGTCTAAATAGACACTAGTACCTACTGAAACTCAATTTTCATACCCTATAAGACATTCAGTTAAATAAGTGATGTATTGGATATATTCAGCCCAATAATTTTTAACTTCTTCCCAGTGTTGTGCAGTCATTTCCACAATCTAAATTTAGAACATTTTTATCTTTCTTAAAATAATTCCATGCTCTTTGGCAGCTACTCTCCAACTCTATCTTCTACCATCTATCCCTCTTGACATAATATATGGTCTTTTGTGATAGGCATCTATAGCTTAGCATAATGTAAAGGTTAACCCATAACTTGCAGCAGAATTTTATCCATTTTATTGATGAATAATATCCCATTATGTGAATATACTGAGCATTTGGGTTTTGTTTTTTATTTGGCTTTTGTATTAGTCCATTGTCCATTGTTATAACAAAGTACCTGAGGCTGGAAATGTGTAAAGAAAGGTTTATTTAGTTTGCAGTTCTGTAGGTCCAAGAGCATCATACAGATATCCACTGAGTTCTAATGAGGGCCACCTTGGGTTTATCACTTCATGGAAGATGGTATCAAGGTAGGAGACCTCACAAGATGGAGAGAGCTCATGGCCAGGTGCAAGCTGGAAAGCAGGAGGAATCAGGTTGACTCTTCCATAACAACTCATTCTCACAGGAGCTACATTAAATCTCTTCTGAGGGCAGCACACCCAAAGACCTAATTATCTTGTCCTAGCCCCATCTACAACCTTCACAACACCATGCTAGGAACCAAGCCTCTAACCTATGACCTTTGTGTATATACTCAAACAGTATCCAAACCATAGCATCTATAATAATCAATAGCACAATGAACATTCATGTGTGGGCATATGTTTACATTTTTTCTTGGATATATACTTGAAGAAGTGGAATTCCTGAGTATATGACAATTTTATTTAAAATTTTTAAGAACTACTTTAATGGTTAATTTGAATTATTAACTTGATTGGATTAATAGATGCTGAAGATTAAGAGGCTTCTGGATGTCAATGAGGGTGTGTCTATGAATGATTGGCATGTGGGATAATAAACTGCAGGAGATACCCACCCTAAGTGTGGGCAGCACTATCCAGTAGATTGGAGGCTGTATGGAATTAAAGTTGGAGGAACAAGGAAGTAGCAGCAGATACAAGCTCCATTCTTCCTCAGTGGGTTCTTATTGCTGCTGCAATCACCTGAGGACATCAGACTCTCGCTCCTTCACTCTTCCAGAGCAGACTCTGCCAGTGATTCTCAAGGGAGTTTCCAGAAGCCTTCAATCTTCAATTGGGGTAACATGTTGATCTCTCTAATCTGAGGCGTCAGCATCTTGAAGTGTGCAGCTATGAGTTCCTCCAGAGTTCAGGTTCTGGTCCTGTAAGCCAATCTAATAAATCCTTTTTATAATAATACCTTCTGTTGATTATGTTTCTCTAGAGAACCCTGACTGATACAACTACCAAATTGTTTTCCAAAATATTTCTAGCACTTTGTTTTTTTAAATTTTTTAAATTTTTAAATTTTTATTTTTTTTTACAAACTTTATTGTACACTTATGGGGTACAAATTTTCATTACTATGTTGTGCTTGACGTACATTCACATCATTATTGTTAATCATACATGTGCAGAAGGTAATGATGTCTCTCCCATTCCACCATTTTTCATACCCCCACCACTCCCCCTGTCATTTCCCTCTAAATAATCTGAAGTTCCTCCATTCTTTTCTCACCACCCCCATTCCCCCAACCAGATTTTATATTATCATCCACTTATCAGGGAAAACATTTGGCCTTTGTTTTTGGGGGATTGGCTTATTTAACTTAACCTGATAATCTCCAATTCCGTCCATTTGTCTGCAAATGCCATAATATTATTCTTCGTTATGGCTGAGTAGTATTTCATTGTGTATATATACCACAGCTTCCTTATCCATTCATCTCTTGAAGGGCATCTAGGTTGGTTACACAGTCTAGCTATTGTGAATTGAGCTGCTATAAACATTGATGTGGTTGTCTTACTGTCGTATGTTAATTTTAAGTCCTTTTGGTATAAACCAAGGAATGGGATAACTGGGTCAAAAAGTGGTCCATTCCAAGTTTGCTGAGGAATCTCCACACTGCTTTCCAGAGTGGCTGTACCAATTTGCAACTTCACCAGCAATGTAAAAGTGTGCCTTTTCCCCCACATCCACGCCAACATCTATTATTGTTTTTGTTCTTGATAATAGCCATTCTAATCGGAGGAAGATGAAATCTTAGAGTTGTTTTAATTTGCATTTCTCCAATTACTAGAGATTTTGAACAGTTTTTCATATATTTCTTTCTTTTTTTTTTTTTTTTTTGGAACCAGGGATTGAACTCAGGGACACTCGGCCACTGAGCCACATCCCCAGCCCTATTTTATATTTTATTTAGGGACAGGGTCTCACTGAGTTGCTTAGGGCCTTGCTAAGTTGCTGAGGCTGGCTTTGAACTTGCCATCCTCCTGACTCAGCCTCCCAAGTCGCTTGGATTACAGGCGAGCCCCACCACGCCTGGCCATATATTTCTTGATTGCCTGTTCATCTTCTTGTGTAAGGTGTCTGTCCAGATCCTTGGCCCATTTATTTGATTGGGTTCTTTGTATTTTTCTATCTCTCAGCTTGCACAAAACTCAACTCAAAATGGATCAAGGACTTAGGAATTAGACCAGAGACCCTGCACCAAATAGAAGACAAAGTAGGCCTGAATCTTCATCATGTTGACTTAGGATCAGACTTCCTTTACAAGACTTACAAAACACAAGAAATCAAAGCAAGAATCAATAAATGGGATGGACTCAAACTAAAAAGCTTTTTCTCAGCATTGGATACAATCAATAATGTGAAAAGAGAGCCTACAAAATGGGAGAAAATCTTTACCACGTGCACTTCAGATAGGGCACTAATCTCCAAAATATATAAAGAACTTACAATACTTTGTACTTTGTGGTTTAATCAGCAGTGCATGAGGGTTAAAACTTTTCTATTCTAGTTTTATAAAATGCTTATTATATCTTAATAAGTACTCCCAAACAATTCTTCTCTAGGATTTCCTGATGTCATGTCAACCTAAATTTTGTAATTAACTTATTAGGTTCTTTGTGAATTTCCATAGGTATTGTGACTAGCATTGTATTATAGATTATTTTTGGCAGGAAGTAGTATCATTATCAAATTAGATTCTCAAACCCATAAAGATGATATTTTTCTCAACAAGCTATTCTTTAATTCCTATAAGATTGTGCAACTCTCTAAATGGTTACTTTGTGCCTTTTATAGGATTCATTACTAGTTACATTTCATTTTATTTTTATTTAATCTTGGATATATGTTTTAATTATCTGTTTATGTATTTTATAAATTTACGAATAGCACTTAGAATATTCCAGGCACTATTCTAAGTGATAAACCAGTACATAAATACCATGTGTATAAAGGGTCATAGAACTTCTCTTTTGTGGTTTTTCGTTGGAAATCAACTTCTACTTATTCACTGATATTGGTGTACCATTTTAAATTGATGATAAATTTGCTTGAGTACTAGATAAACTATAGCTATAAAAGTCAATTTGTAACCACATGCCAAATATTCAGTCGCTGAAATCCCAGTGAACATGAAGTCATTTGCCAAAATGATTAGCATCTGTCACTAATCTGATGTCCATCTTTATAGATACCAGGCTACTTGCTAATTTACACGCTAGCAGATTAGCAATTAAGAATTAGTGTGCTTTCACACTCCCTCTAAAAACAGGAACAAGACAGGGTGCCCTCTTTCACCACTTGTATTCAATATTGAAACTCTTGCCAGAGCATTAGGCAAAAGAAAGAAACAAAAAGGATACAAATAGGAAAAGAAGAGCTCAAACTATCCCTATTTGCCCTTCTATATTTAGAAGACCCAAAAACCTCCATCGGAAAAGTTTTAGAACTTGTAAACAAATTCATCAAAGTAGCAGGACTTAAAATTAACACCCATGAAACAACTGGCATTCCTATATACCAAGGATGACTTGACTGAAAGAGAAACTAGGGAAACTTTATCCCCTTCATGAAAGGCTCACCAGAGGGGAAAAAAATGAAAAGAAAAGAAAAGAAAAAAAAAGAAACTTGGGAATCAAGCTAACGAGAGATGAAGACCTCCACAATTAAAACCACAGAACACTAAAGAAGGAAATTGAAGACCTTAGAAAATGAAAAGATCTCCCACATTCTTGGATAGGAATAATTAATATTGCCAAAATGTCCATACTACCAAAAGTACTATAGAGATTTAATGCAATTCCTATTGAAATTCCAAGGTTGCTCTTTCACGAAAAAGAAAAGGCAGGCATGAAATTCATTTGGAAAAATAAGAGACGCAGAATAGCCAAAACAATCCTTAGTGAGAAGAGTGAAGCAGGAGGCATCGCAACACCAGACCCTAAGATATACTGTAGAGCTATAGTAACAGAAAAGGCATGGTATTGGCCCCCAAACAAACCTGAAGACCAATGGAACAGGATAGAAGACACAGACACAAACCCACACAAATACAGGTATCTCACACTAGAAAAAGCTATCCTAAAACTATATTGGAGGAAGAGACCCTTTTCAACAAATGGAGCTGGGAAAACTGAAAATTCTAGTGTCGTAGAATGAAATTAAACCCCTATCTCTCACCTCACACAAAACTCAACTCAAAGTGGATCAAGGATCTAGGCTTTAGACCAGGGATCCTGCACCTACTAGAAGAAAAGGTAGACCCAAATCTCCATCATGTCAACTTAGCAACCAACTTCCTCAAAAAGCCTCCAAAAGTGCAAAAAGTAAAATAAAAAAATCAATAAATGGAATGGTATCAAACTAAAAAGCTTCTTCAGAGCAAAGGAAACAGTCAAGAATATGAAGACAGAACCTACAGAATGGGAGAAAGTCTTTGCCACCTGCACCTCTGATAGAGCCTTAATCTCCAAGATATATAAAAAAAAATAAAAAAAACTTAACACCAAAAATACAAGTAACCCAATCAATGAATGGGCAAAGGAACTGAAGAGACACTTCCAGAAGAATAAATACAAATAGACAACAAACATATTATTTTAGTCAGCTTTTTTGCTGCTGTGACTCAAAGACCCAACCAGAACAATTGTAGAAGAGAAAAGATTAATTTGGGGATTCATAGTTTCAGAGGTCTCAATCCATAGACAGCAGGTTCCATTACTTGGTTCTCAAGGGGAGGCAGGACATGATGGTGAAAGGGTGTGGTGGAGGGAAGCAGCTCACATGATGAACCCACCTCCTCCAGTCATACCCTATCTTCCTTTAATTACTACTCAATCCCATCAGGGGATTAATTCACTAGTTGCATTAAGGCTCTCACAACCCAATTATTTCCCCTCTGCACCTTCTTGCATTATCTAATTATCATGAGCTTGGGAAGATACCTCACACCCAAACCATAACATATGTGAAAAATGTTCAACATCTCTGGTAATTACAGAAAGGCAAATTAAAACTACACTGAGATTCCATCTCACTCCAGTCAGAATGGCATTTATCAAGAATACAAGTAATGGTCTAGAGATACAGCTCAGTTGGTAGAGTGGTTACCTTGCAGGCATAAGGCCCTGGGTTCAATCCCCAGCACCGAAAAAAAAAAAAAAAAATACAAGTAACTATAAAAATTGGTGAGTATGCAGGGAAAAATTTCCCTCATACATTGCTGATGGGACAGCAAACTGGTAAGACCACTCTGGAAAACAATATGGATATTCTCAGAAAACTTGGAATAGAACCAACTTCTCAGTTCCAAAAACTCAAAGTCCAAATGTTCTCTCTGATATGCAGATACTAATACACAATAAGGTGGGTAGGGAGGAAAGAAAAGAAGTTCATTGGATCAGACAAAACAGAATGAAGTGAAGGGGGAGTGAGAATAGGAAAGACAGTAGAATGAATCAGACATAACTTTCCTATGTTCATATATGAATACAGGACCACTGAAACTCCACATCACAGACAACCACAAGAATGAATTCCTAATTAGAGTAAGTTATACTCTGTGTGTGTGTAAGTCCAAATACATTCTACTGTCATGTATACCTAAAAATAATACATTTAAAAAGTGAAAAAATAATTAGTATGCTTTCATTCATTTTATATAAGTCAGAAACCAAAGGATTGTTAGTATGTTTCATAACAGTAACAATGTTGACAATGTAGAAAAGCTAGCTACCCACCTTCAGTTTTTATCTGAGAATGGTTACATTTACCAGGTCATCAATTATCTGTTAGTCTTTAATTTTCACTGTAAGAGGAGTGCCTCTCAGTAGGGCACATAATGAAATCCAGTGATACTTAAGAAAATAATAAAAATTATGTGCTAGGCATTGTGCTATGTCCCATGTATAATCCTTACAAGCACCTTAAAATAGGTACTGATACAAATAGTAGCCATGAAAAGGTGAAGCCCTGATCAGAGCAGGTAGCAGGGGCAGAGACTGGGGCCCAGAGCAGTCTCACTGAAGAGCCTGCTCCCGTCAGCTCAGTTTAAAATGGTCACATCTGTTCTTCCTTCCTGGTGTTGGAGAGTTTCTTAATTCTATGATAAAATAACTTCATTTGTGTGATTTGCTTTACATTAGGTTTTATATCAAAAACCATTTTCTTAGAAAAGTTTTTCCTTCTTTTGGCTGGAAGTAATTTGACCATGTCTTACATACTATTAAAAAATCTTTGTTAATATTGCTGTGATTAACATAATAGAACAGAAGCTTGTGTGAATACTAAGTACCCCAGGGTATTCCATATCATGTATTTACAGATTTATGCAGTTATTTTCATTTTTAAAATTTCCTTTATATAGAAAAAAATGAATACATAGAAAAATAAAATAGAAATAGAATATAGAAATAATCCAACTGATTGCTATCATAAAAACTTCTAGATTATTTCCCTAAAGTTGCCATAACATGTTATACAAATTTGATAGTTTAAAACAGGGGGAAATTATTCTCTCACAGTTCTGCAGGCTAGAAATCCACAACCAGTCAGGGCCACATTCCCTCCAGGTTCTCCTGAAAGGAATCTGTCCCTTGTTTCTTTTATCTTCTGGTGACTGCCAACAGTTCTGCTGTGATGGTTCATTCATTCTGTATCAACTTGATTGGGCTACAGTTCCCAGATAGCTGGCCAAACATTATGCTTCATGTTTGGGTGAGAAGTTTCTTGGCGGAGATTTACTTTTGCCTTGGTAGTCTTCAAGTAAAGCAGATTTCCCTCCCCAATGTGGGTAGTGCTCATGCAACCAACTAAAGACCAGAGCTGATCAAAAGGCTTACATTCCCCACAAGAGGGAATGCCATCACCCAATGGCCTTCAGACTCCAGGGACTTTTTTCCTGTTTTTGCAGTCTGACTGCCTTTGGACTTGGATTGCATCCCTTTCCTGATTCTCCAGTTTGCTGGCCACCAGTCTCCAAAGACTCTACAATTACATGAGCCAATTTCTTAAAATTAGTCAAAGTGCACACACACACACACACACACACACACACACACACACAATATACCCTATTGGTTCTGTTTCTCCAGAGAATTTTAATACACTTTCTTTGTGGCCATGTCCCTCCATTCCCTGCCTCCTTCTTCACTGTGTCTGAGCGTCTGTGATTGATCTCCCTTTCCTTCTTTCTTATGAGGATACAAGGATACTCATGGTGGCATGTGGGGTTCATTCAGATGTTTCAGGTTTTTCTCTTCCCCTCAAGATTCTTAATTTAATTGCACTTGCAAAGACTTTTCTCTGAATGAGGTGATATTTCCAAATTCCAGAGATGAGGACTTGATATCTTTGGGCATCATTATCCAATTATCTAAAGAACTATGACTATTTTTGTAAGTATCATGAACATATGTTACTGCTAAAGTTTAAGGGCAAGGTTATTGCTCATCTAAAAATTTCCATTGTTGGTTACTGGAACTAGTAATGGATTTAGAGTTAACTTTGTTGGATTGTTTCACGACTTTTGCTTTTTGAGAGTAAATATCTCATAGATGATTTCTGTGTGTGTGTGTGTGTGTGTGTGTGTATGTGTGTGTGTGTGTTTAGTTATTGGTTGTTAGTTTTTTTTCCCAGAGCAAGTGAAGTAGTAGCAGACAGGTCACTTTTGGGGTTTTCCTGCCACATATACTAATATGTTTGGGTTAACGAAGTCTCAGCTGGGACCACAACTTGGACTCTTAACACTCAACTTGCTGTGTGACTCTGGGTAAGTCATTTTCATGACCTCATCTTCCTGATCAATAAAATGTGTCAGTTTGTAATATATTCTTTGTGGTGCTTTGTCAGCTCTATGATTTTTATGAACTTGTTTCTATAAACCTCTTTTATGATGATGTCTCTTGATGGAAGCATAGCTAATCCAGCTGTTTCTGATTATCCTTCTTACCTACAGCCAGGTTGTCGGAGTGAATTACTGGAATATTCTAAAAGTGACTCCACAATTTGACATTTTAAAGAGGCCAAATCATTTTGAAATACAACCAACATATGTTAAATAATGTTAACCCATTTAGCATACCATATTTATGTCAAGCTAAAACAGAATATATTTTACATCAATATTAAAATCTCAAATTTCAGATGATAAAGTTTTCACATGGGTAATACAATAAATTACAGATAAAATAAACATATTGTTTACTAACAGTATGCCAAAAGTTTATTTTTTTTCTTATCAGCTCATTAAACGAAAGTAAGTTTTAAAAAAATGTTCATGAATGTCATGAATCTTTTCACAATTTCTACAGATCATCCACATATTATCTAATTTGAATAAGAATTTAGAAGGCAAAAACTGTTCCCCTTTATTTTTTAAAGATATCAGATGCAAAAAAACTAATTGTTAAACTATTTGTAATTAATGTAAAAGTAGTAATAGCATTATTGTGTGATTATGTCAATAATTTGGGTGCAATACTTGAAATTCTAGTAGTGCTAGAAAATACAAACTAATGTTTACATTTGAGGGAACCCAATATTAATCTAGAAGATTTGACTAACTTTGTGAATCTTGCATGAGAAGATATTTGAAAAAGAGATTCTCAGATCATTTCAAATAAGAATGATACGAAGAGCTATCTCATTAAAATGTCCTTACTACTCTCTTAACATATATTGCTACTTTCATATAATTGATTATGTAGCAAAGACTTAAATTACTTGAAATATCCTCTGATTTTAGTTGAAGCCTTTCAAAATGCATCTTGTATTCTTTCTCCGCATTTACACTTTGAAATATTTGTTCTTATCTTAATAATGTTCTGCAAGCGTGTTTTCTGCTGATACTTCCTAAGGAATGTCAGTCTCTTTGCCAAAATGCATGAAATCCAGTTGCTTCCTGGGGTTTCTTTTTGGAGTTATTTTAAATGGGCCCATTGCCAGTATAATCAAACAAGCTTATGATGTCTAGAACATGTGAGTGGAAAGAATGTTTATGTGAAGAAAGAAGATCAAATTGTCAAAACAGTCTGTAGAGTAAGAAATATCTATTTATTCTTGACTCCTCTTAGAAAGGCAGAAAGTGTGGTATCAGAGTGGATGTAGATTGCCTGGGATGCACTGCCAGCTCCTGTGCTTACTAGCTGGGTAACATTGGGGAAGTTGCTGCATGTCTCTGTGCCTCAATTTCTGCAACAATTAAATGTAAATAATAACCAGATCTATTTCACAGCTTTGGGTTGAATTATTCATCCCCAAAGATGAGGATTAACTATTAAATATTATCATTGCTACCAATACTTTTAAAAAAGTACTCCTTTGCATAAATATAAAGAATTAATATTATATTATCTTGTCTTTTCCCTTGGTATTGGGGATTGTCTGTTTTCGAAAGGAATTTCCCTGATGTGTTATGGCTCATGGGGCAGAATATGTTTTTCAAAAAGAACTGCAGGAAATAAAAAAAAAAATAAATAAATAAATAAATAAATAAATAAAAATAAAATAATAAAGAAATGAAAGAGTTGAGAAAATAAAATTAAAATAAATTAAAAAAAAAAAAAGAACTGCAGCAATAATTTTGGTCACATATACTTTTCCAAATTTTGCATCCTTTCAATCAAAGATGAAGTTGATTCTCCCCTTGAGCTTTTCTGGCATTAGTGATTCATTCTGCTGAATAGAACAGGTCAGCAGAGAAGGCTTCTGAGAACTGGCTATACTGAGCAATATGGCGGCTTCCTCTCTCTTGCTCTCTCTTTCCTTCTCCTCATCTATCTGTCTTTGTAATGCTAGATGATTGGCAGAAGCCCAGGCCACATGCAGAAGTCTAGTTGTTCCAGATGACAGTTTCAGCCAAGGACTCACTGGGGCCTGACATGAGAGGGAGCCCTGCTTCAGATAATCCCAGGCTTGAGCCCTCACAACTGATGCCAAGCGGAGCTGAGGGAAATTACCCTTGCCAAAACCTGCCCAAATTACAGATTAATGAATAAAATAAATGTTATCATTGCTTTAAACTGCATGTTTGTTGAAAATTGGTTATACAACCTTAGTAGTAGGAATAGTAGGCAAAGCAAATAAATTGTACACTAGAAAGCACCTACAAAAATATAAAGGGATACTACATAAGCTTACCCAGGCAATGGTAGTGACATGGTGCAAATCTTCCCTGGCTGGAAAAATTTGTATATGTTATTTTTTTCCTTTTTACTTTCCTCTTGGGGGTAAAATAGAAAATTCCTCTCTCTTTATCTTTCTCTGTGTTCCTAAAGTTATCATATTGGTTTGATTTATCTTTGAACTCTCAATTTTTTTCCCCCTGAAATGCAGAAAGCTCTCATTAGAAGTTTTAAAAATGAATAAATGCATAATTTTCCGAAATTAAATTTATCATTGACTAGAGAAATTAAGTTTGTCTTTCTCATAAATGATTCACTTGAGTTCTCTATAGAATGGAACAATTATAAAAGAAAGATTCGGTGTCAGCCTTTATATCATAGCTACACATTAACTCCCATACTCAGGGGTAGTAATTTATAATCTATTTTCTTTTCATAGAACAGTGCTTAGAAAGGAAAAGAGGGCGAGGGTCACCTTCTTAAGCAAAATAATGCCAAACATTTGGTTTGGAAATGAAATATGAATGTGGGGAACTGACTAGCTGGAAAAACTGGTACTTCATTGATAGTGAGCTCAAATAAGTGGCTTTTTCTTTTTTTTTTAGTGGAATAGGAGGTGAAGAAAATTGCTTTTCTATCATGTGGTCATGTCAGGTTTTGCTATAAGTATTATACATATTTTACCCATTTAAAGTGACAGAGGAGTGAAGAAAGAAAGGTCAGATTGACAAAATCTGCTGGAATTTGATTTGCAGTCCAATTTTTTTTTTTTAATTTGCCAACTGCTCACATTTTTCTGTGAACATTTTTATAAAAGAAAAATCCAATTCTTCACAACGGTCATTGGATAATTTGATTCATGACTAGTAAGCAACCCAACTCAGACTGAGCACTTTGCTAAAACTAGTATTTTAGTGAAAGTGGCCTATCTCTAGGTCGCAGGTCTAACTACCTGCTGACATTTCCCATTCAAGGTAGAGAGGGTGGGTTACAGTTTGCTCTCTTGTACAGTTTTCAGGAATTGTTTTTCTCCTTTTAAATTTTCAAACACAGTTAAGAAATTAGGGGAGCACAGTGGAGACCAGAATTAGCTGTATATTGAAGCATCCTCCACATCTTCTCTAGGTGGATAATTACAATAGGACCCATCCAGCATCATGCCAACCCCATGGTACTTGATATGATAGGATATTGCTTCATATCTGGGTAGTTTAATACTGAGTGAGACAAAAATGGTATTGAGGGTGCATCTGCACACTTGGGCCTTGAAATTTTTATTATGCACTCTTCCAAATATAAAGGAAATCCACTTCACATCATCATAGGTTTAGTTTTAATATGATTGCCTATATTGTAAAGGCATAGAGATTGATTCAAAACTAATAGCAAAGTATTAAGATTTATTTTATAAATCATATTTTGTCTACTATCACTTTCCAACATTATAATAAGCAAGTATTCCATCAAAACAAATGGTGAAAACAAAAATCAGTAATAAAAGCTAATCAGTAGCAAAAAAAAAATCAATGGCATGTTTTTAAAATTATGAACCATTAGATAATGAAAAGAAACAACTGTTTTCCAGCAATTTAGTATTGCATATGAAGTCTAGGTTGACCCATTTCTTAGATAATGTGGTAGAATAGAAGAAATTCATACATTATTTTAAAAATATAAGTGGAATAAACAATCAAAGAATAAAACATTTCTAATATATATTAAGCATCAAACATAGGAAGTGGTGAGTTCAACTGAGTCATTCAAACATTGAATGTACATGAGTGTTATACAAGTGTTCAACTGTTTTTATATTTCAAAATGAAAAATGGGGGAAATAATGAAATATTGATTTCTAATATCATTTCTTTGGAGAAATAAAGAAGGGAAATATATTGTGCATAAAAAAACATGGAATTGCAGATGATTAACTTCTGGGTAAAATTTTAGGTAAACATGCATACACCTACAAACATGTGTATATTTGTATACAACCACCTAATCCTCATCCAAATGGTCCAAACTGTTGTTAAAATGTTTTATGGACATTTGTTTAATAATTCCCATATTTCTATGTAAAAATTTACAACAAAATGTTATTTGGAAATCAGCATATGAAAAGGTGTTCTGTATCATTTATCCTTAAGGAAATATAACCAGTAAGCAACAAAAAGATATCAATAAACACCTATTAGAATGATCAAAATCTGCAACACAGACAACAACAAAAATTGGTGAGGATGTAGAACTACAAGGATCCTAACTGATTGCAGGTCAGAATGCAAAATGGCACAGCCACTTTGGAAGAGACTTTGGCTGTTTCTTAGAAACTAAAATTATTTTGCTCTATGGTTCAGTAGCCACACTTCTTTGTATTTATACTAAGGAGTTGAAAACAATGACGATACAGAAATCTGAATACAAATAAGTCTAATTGCTTTATCTTAATTAACAATGTCTGGAAGCAACCTGACATCCTTCAGCAGGTGAATGAATAAGTAAACTGTGGTACATTTAGAAATTGGAATATTATTCAGTGCTGAAAAGAAATGAGTTATCAAGCTGTGAAAGGCATTGCTGAAACTTAAATTTACATTACTTTGTGAAAGAAGTCATAGTTCATGTCTCCAATTATAAGACATTCTGGAAAAAGCAAAATTATGGAGATTGTAAACAGATCCATTGTGTCCTTGAGTTGGGGGAGGGAGGAAAGGTTGAATAGATGGAACAGAGAACTTTTAGGGCAGTGAAACTATTTTGATGACATTATGCTGGTGGATACATGTCATTCTATGTTGCTCCAAGCCCTGAGCATGAACAACACTAGAGTGTTCTCTTCAAGACTTTGAAATCTCTAATCTCTGAATGCTGGGTGATGATGTGCTAAAGCAGATTCATGTATTGTAACTAATGTACCACTCTGGTGTGGGATGTTCATCTGTCCTGGTCATTCTGTTGCGTCATACCATCATTAGAACCTAACCCATCTTGAAATGCTGTGATACTGTGTAAGACAGGAGCATGCCAAATTGCTGCCAGAAAAAAAAAAAGATTGCAATCTGCTGTAGAGATATGATAGACATACGAGTTTGCTCTAGACATACGAGTAGGACATGACCTAACCAAGAATAAAGACTGCCAGGCTGGGACAGAGAGTTGGGCTTTGGGAAAGCATCATTTAGCATTATATATCAATACACAATTTACTATAATATGCTCAAGGTAGAGCACCTTTACAGGTTGTTGCATTTTGGGATTCTGTGTTGAGCTCCCCGTTAGCTGGCCATCTGCCTGTACTTGCAAACAGACCATGCACACCTGCTGTCATTCAAGGAGAAGGCCCATTTTTACCAATGGCAAATGAAATAAGAGCCCAAAAGGAGTCCAGGAGGAGGTCCATGTCCCTCTCTTCTTTTCCTATTTATTTATTTATTTATTTATTTATTTATTTAATTCTCCAGGTAATTAGCAATATGAGAATAGATGAACAACTTTTTAAAGACTTTTCTGGATTCTGTTTTTGATGAGTACTCTTCTCTTTTCACATACCCCAAGACAGGTAATTTTATTATTCACTAAAGAGCAACAAAGAAATATGTTTAATATTTAAAGTTATTTTAGAAATTTTAGACCTTTAAATCATCCCTATTGTACTATGATCTTAGGAAACTGAGACTTGAAGAAGTTGTTTAATTCAAATCAAGATCATAGCCATTGAAGTGACAAAAAAAATGTGAAACCCTGATATTTTAAACTCCGTGCCCCTTGGAACCCAAGGAATCTTAGAGGAGACTTCTTTCTCACTTTCATGACTTTATACATTCAGGACCTAGTTTGGGGATGATCATACATATTCATACACATGTGTATTATACACACACACACACACACACACACACATACAATCAGCAAAAATTGTTGATCTTAACAGTAGAAGAATCTAAACTCTCCATACCTGTGGGAATTTTCGGCACTTCTAACACACATCTTACATTAACTAAGAAAAAAAAAGACAAATCCTTTTTTTTTCTAACCCTTATATTTATGGATCTTATTTGTCCACACTTTTCTTATTATACTGCTTGAACTTCAGTACAACTTTTAATCATACCAAGGGTTGCTGAGAATCATTGCTTTGTGAGTTTCTCCTAAGGTAAGACTTCTGCTAGTTCATCATCAAGTAGGGAGTTTTTGGCATGCTTTTTCAATTTCCTTTCTTGGTCTTAGGTAATTACCTGCAATAAATATTTCATAAGAATTTGTTTTCCAATCATGAATGGACATCAAACCATTAAACAGTCTCTGCAGTTGTGAAGATGATACAACCTTCTGACTTAGTGTGCTAAGTGTATGAAGTACATTGATGGATAGCTATTAACTAACAATTAACAGACTTTGCATTATTTATATATATGCTGTATGGAAAGGGACCAAACTCTATTCTTTGTCACCTCTGCTGAGAAACATCAGGAATTAATCTCCACTCTGTCCTCCATGCAAACTTTTTCCCCCTCCAGCCCTCCTGGAGGAACTTCAAGGGGTGTTTAGACTTGCCCTTGTTCTTCATCCAGTGCTATTATGTCACCTGCCTCATTGTTCTTTCTAGAGAGGATCCCACCACTGAAAACTGCTCTGAGATGTCTGACCTATTCAGCCCATGTGGACTGGCTTTGGCTTCTTACTGTCTCCTTCTGCCTTCAAGTTTATGGTGTCCTCTTCCTCTGATCTTTCTTCCAGATTCCTGATGGACCTACGAGTACTGTCCCTTATTTCACTATTAGTCCACTGGTCCACGGGAGCTTTCACCTTCCTGAATGCTCCTGTGGACCAGTCAGTCACCAAAGGATGCTTCCTAATGTTCTGGGAAAAGAACTTGATGCTGGTGGAGGAGAATTGATTCTCCTTCCCTGCATTTTGATCTTGCAATGGAATTTTACCAAAAACAGGGGTGCCCAAGTAGCTATTTTAGCATTTACACACTTCCCTCTTAGGCTATATAAAGCTCTCCAGGGTTTCTGCATCACAAATTGGTCAAACCATTTCAAAGGAGCATTGTTGCTTCATCTGACTTATGAAGAGCTCCCTTTGCTTTACTTACTTCAGATCTGTTCACTCAACTTCACTCAGCATCACCCCCGTGTGCTCATCCAACAGACTCATTTGTATACCAAGCTGCGTAACGTGCAATTTCATCATAACAAAATCTCCCTGAATGAGGAAACAAAAGGGATCATCTAACTTGACCTGTCATAAATATCCGACCTCATTTTCTATTCAGCCAGGACATCTTTTTATACTGATATGGATTTTAGTAGGGCATGTGTGTGTCTAATAGGAGAGAGAGGTTGGGGAATGGATAGCATCAACAGGAATTAGTAATACATACATTCCAACTTAGATATTAAAATAAGACACACTAGTGCTTTAAGTCGTAAGTTCTCAACTGGGAAAAAATGGTTCCTCCAGGGCATTTACAATACCTGGAGATATTTTTTATGTTCATGGCTGGGGAAGAGGAGACTACTCACATCTTTTGGGTACAGACAGAGAATGTTACTAAGCATCTTATGAGAAATCCTACCCTAAGTGTATCATAGACATTGTCACACAGTTTTAGAGTTAGATATTCCTCAAGTACACATAGAACATTACCAACATACTGGACAAAGACTTAGGGTCCTTACTTTCACAAGTCTTACTTTCTGGGATGAGATAGACTCCCTCAATAATTTAATGTGACTAAGAATGATAGGAACTAAAATTCGGGGAGAACATAGTGTCCACCAGAAAAAAAAAGTAGGAGGAAATATTTGAGAAAAATAAAAGTTAAACAGTAATTTTTTCCCATCAATATTTTATAGCAAAAACTCATTAAAACAATGCTATTTTACTTAAAATAGTACAATGCAAAGAAAATGGTATTAGTTAGCCAACTAAATGTAACATTCTTAGCTAATAAATAGATGTAATAAATCCACACCACCTTCCCAAACATGCCTCCTCCCTCTCCTCTCCCATCATTCCTAATTTGTCCTCAGAGTTTGGGATGAATTTTTAGATCTAATGCAGAGAAAAATGAATCAATGTTGGTATCAGATCAAAAGATATGCTTTTTGTACATCTGAACCATAAGATTTTTTTTTCTGTATGTCTTTTTCCTTATACACAGGGAAATAGTCTCAGTCTCTCTCTGTCTTTCTGTCTTTTTCTCCCTGCCTCTCTCTCACAAGCTCTTATAAGGTCATTAACATCTGTTTACGTTGACAATAAATAAAAGGCATCTGCAGGGATGAAGATACACTGATATGTTTTCAAACTTTATGACTCTTCTCCTAGTATTTGATCTTCATAATGTGCACTTTCTGCTATGATCCAATTAATCTTGAACACGATGCCAGGCATGTGGACTGTTTGGTTTTAATTTACTAGGTTATAACTAGTGGTATTTTCTCCTTGGGTATTGCTCTGCACCTATAAATTATTTGGTAGCAATTATCTCTTAAAATGCGTCCAAATGCTTTTCTCTTGCTTCTTGAATTCCAAGTAAGCCTTCAGTTAACATATTCCTCAGAACTTATTTTAATGTTCTTTTGTTCCCTCCTCTAACTAAGAGATATGATTATTTTTTTGCTGGCAATGTGTGTAATTTGAGAATTGCTGAGAGCTACCCTAACCAAAAAAATTCCATCTGTGTACAATTCCATAATAACTCATTCCTTTCTAATTTTTTTAAAAATGTGTTTAAACATGAAAACATTCTGATAACATCAGATTGATCAGATAGGCTGTTAAAATTAAAATTTAAATGAATCAAATTTGGGGTGAGTTGGAAGCCTAGTTAGTTATGAGAGGTCTTTCCTGTGTGAGTCACAAATGCCACTGCTTGGGTAGAGAGATGAATCTGTAAGAGAGTTAGTGGGCTGAAATATAAGGAATGAACAGTAGTTTTATCAGCAGAGAATCTTTTCTTTGAATGCTCACTGTGTCACTTACAGGTTGCATTTCTAAAGCTCCCACACTTCTCCAATAATGAGATTCCTCCTATTAATGGATTGTTGTAGAGATGAAAAGTAATGGTAATAGTTATGCTAAACTTTTCTGAACTTTTGCCCTGTACTATTGCGTTTAATCTTTGAAAATTATTACATGGAAACAAAAAGTTACAAAGAGATTAAGTAATTTGCCTCTATCTATGCAGACATTAAGAGATAGGATTAGTAAAATATCCAAATACTGTAGGACAGAGTCCATATTTATCACTACATTAAAAATAGCACCATACATATTTAAGTTATGCACTCAAAAATTATTAGGGACTGATTATACAATGTCCAAAGGAAAGGTGATCAGTATGAGCAATATCAGCACTCCTATCTCTTTGAACCATGATTTGTGGTAATTAAAATGTGGAATCAAGGGCTAGGTGAGTGGCTCAGTGTTAGAGCAAGTGCCTCACATGTTCAAAGCCCTGGAGTCAATCTCTAGCACTGAAAAAGAAAAAAAAGGCATGGAATCAACTTTAGTGTCCAGCAGCAGATGATTGGATTAAGAAAATGTGTTCTATTGTTCAGCCATCAACATAATGAAAAATGAAATCCTGTCATTTGCAGTGACATGAATAGACCTGGAGGACATTATGTTAAGTGACATGAAATTGGCACAGAAAGGAGAAATACTGCATTTTGTTTATTAAAGAAGTCAACCAAAAAAAAAAAAAAATTGTTTTTGCTGGAAGTGGAGAGTAGAGAGTGGCTACCAGAAGCTAGGAAAATGTGAGGAAATATGGGATAGAGAAAGGTTGTTAATGGTGCGAAATTAGTTAGATCGTAGTTCTAGGGTAGAGTGACTGTAGTTAACCATAATTTACTATATATTCCAAAATCGCTAGAAAAGGTATTTTGTAACATTTTTTTTTTTGAGGTGATACTGGGCTTTGAACCCATGAAGCACTTAATCACTGAGCCACATTCCCAGCACTTTTATTTATTTTTTAATTTTGAGACAGGTTCTCTCAAAGGTTCTGAGGCTGGCCTTGAATGTGCAATCCTCCTGCTTCAACCTCCAAAGTTATTGGAATTGCAGGCATGCTCCACCACTCCTGGTTAAAAAAGGTATTTTTAATGTTTCCATACGCACACACAAAATGACAAGTATTTCAGTTGACCTATATGGTATTTACACTGATCTGATCATTTCACAACATATTTGCATATCAAAATATCACAATGTACTTCATAAATATATACCATTCTCTTGTGTGTCTATTAAAAATTCAATATATATTGTTGTGCTCAGTAAATGTGATGTAAAAAGAGAAAGAAAAAAAGAAAGAGTAACTTGGCCTGAAATACTGCAATTCATATAATCTTTTTTTCTTGTATACTATGATCAAACATACTAGAAAATTCTGCCTAGGCGTCTCCATGTCCTACAACTACTATTAACCGAAGTGTACTCTGAACAGCTAACTGTGTGTTAGAATGGGTCACCAAAGTGAGTACTGTCTCAGTTTATTTCTATGCATTGGGTCTAGGAATTAGTTCCTAAACTAAATTTGCTTTCCTTAATTATCTAAATCAGTTGTTTGAATGGCACCATATCTACACAGTAATAGCACAATTTCACAGTTAATTTTAATTAGCAAAACATAAAGTAGCTGGATGGCAATTGAACAGATGGAGAATTTATAATATTGAACCCACACTGCCCCAAATGTTGGAGACCATCAAACAAAGAAGTCTGTTCTTTTTCCCCTCTGCTCCTGGATATTTAAAAAAAAAAAAAAATTCCATGAAATGCTTAGCAGACTTTGTTGATCTACCCTTGTTTTAAATAGTGCATGAACAATGAGAGTGAGCACGTTGCAATAGCACATCCAACACCTGTTTACAAGCTTGTTACTGGAATGTGTCTGTGGTCTAAAGTACTTTTGAGGTGTAGGTTTTCAGATAGCTAATGAGCCTGGGAGCATCTCCATACATAGTGTAATAAAAATATGCCAAATTAAATAAGAACATAAAGTCATCATTGGATGATGCAGGAAAAGGCTATCATGTAATATCTTGGGAGGACTTACCAGATGATGCTCATTATGCCACATGAAAAACCAGATCCTGGTTCTTAGATTTGCAGTCTCAGTAATCTTACATTATGCATCAAAGTTTATTTTATAGGGAAGAATCCAGTCAACCCATATCTCACAGATACTCTGGTGATTTATTAGTGTATGGTGAAAGATCATTGACTAGGATAGGGATTGGCAAATGTTCTCTAAGAGGTCAAGTGGGGATCCATCACATCCACTGTGCATTCTGTACTAGAAAAGCAACCATGAGCAACATATAAAACAATGAGCAAAGCTATGTTCCAATTAAATTTTACTTATGGACATAAAATTGAATTTGATATAATCTTTTGTGTCACCAAATATAATTAAAGCTATTGTTCAAATAAGGACACGTTAGAGTGAAAGAATTCCCAAACTGATTAAAATTATATAAAACAGTTTCTAATAAAATGTTTTTGAAGCAAAATTTTCCATTCCAAATGGAAAGTTGTCAAAATAGCAAATACACAATCATCTAACATTGGACTTAGCAACAGAGCTGCTCCATTGCTTTAGGCAACTGAAGTTTGAGGAAATGATATTTTCCCTATGGAATTCCGCATCAGGTAAGTTATGAACCCTGGTGTAAAGGAAAAGAAAGTCATCTTCAGAGTCATAAGGGCTCAGTGAATTTACATATAAAAATTTTAAAAGAAGTTATTGGATGATACATTCCAGGAAAAAGGAGGTTTGGTTGAGAGAAAGACAAGGGTCTAGGAAAGAATAGATTCAGTCTAGAATAAAAATGAGAAGAAAGTCCCAAATGTAAGCTTTGGAGGAGGGCAAGAAGGCAGGGTGCAATATTTGGAGAAGGAAAGTACAGGGATGAGGCAGACAGGTAAAAATAAGGATTACATGGGTAGTCCTGTGGACTTGATACAATTAAGGAAACTGGAAGAAATTAATTAAAACAACAGCAGATAAAGATAAAATGTTCAAGAACAAAAGAAAGGCAATTAAGATATGAGAAGCATAGTTACAGGAGGAATTCATAGATGACAGCAAATGTAATCATCAGCAATGAATATTTACATAGTAAGTTATTTTTTTATTTCAAAATTAGTTATAGTTAAAGGAAAGCAAATGTTACCAGCCTTGAAAATATAAGAGTAAAAATACAGATGACAAAATTTTGAAGGTGGAAGTTTCCAGGGTGTGGGAGAGTTTGGACAGAAGGTTAGGAGCAACTTTTAGCCTGAATTTTCAAAATTTGGGGAGGAAGAGATCAAGATGTTCTATCACTTTTATTTTAAAATGTTTCCATAAAAATCTCTTAAAGAAAGTGATCTAACTACATCAAAGAGGGAAAGAAGAGGCATCAGAGAAAGCAAAGCAGTAAGAGTTAATATCTAAAATTGCCAAACCATGTGGTAATAGCTTAAGAATGCCACTTATTTCTACAGTGGTGACCACATGAAGGGAATAGTCATTAATAGAAGGGGGACTAGAATCAATGGCAGTAGGGAAGGGAGCTCCCTTTTTTTCTATTTAAAAAACTCAAAATAACACATAAATATTAAATATTTTAATAACAAAGGAAAATGTTAAATAATAGAACCAAAGCAAAGGGTCAGTTGAGTCATATAATGAATAACATCAGCCGTGCATTTGTGTCATTGATCATCATCACCCTTACCTTTCAGGCCTCATCTCTGCCTCCGGTTATGAAGTCTTAGTTGCTTCCTTGAGTTCCTTGACCTCCCTGGGTTGCTCCTGCACATAGATCTTTGTGCACGTTGTCCCCCCAGCCTGGATGTTCCTTACCCAGTCATTCTTTAGAGCTCGCACAGAGTTCCCATTTCAGCACGCACTTCACCAAACTAGGTTCAAACTTGACCTTCTTCCAAAGTACCTTTCCCTTTCCCTTCTGTTCTGCTCCACCAACTATCATATTATGTGCTTTCCAGACATTTTGTTTATTGCCTGACTGGCACCATTGGAAGGTGATCTTCAGGAAGGTAGAGATTCTGCCCATTATGTTCTCTGTTGTATTTCTATCATTTTGAATGGCATGTACTAAAACACGTGTTATGGTTTGAATGTGAGGTGTCCCCCAAAAACTCTTGTGTGGGACAATGCAAGAAGGTTTACAGAAGAAATGATTGTACTAAGGAAGTCTTAACCCAGATTCCTGATGGGATTAACAGAGTGGTAACTGAAGTCAGGTAGGGTATGTCTAGAGAAGGTGGGTCATTGAGGGAGTGCATTTGGGTGTATATTTTATATTTGGAGAATGAGTCTCTTTCTGCTTCCTGATCATCATGTGAAATGCTTCCCTCTACCACATTCTTCTGCCATGATGTTAAGCCTTACCTCAAACCCCAAGGAATGGAGCAGGCTGTCTATAGATCAAGACCTCTGAAATCATTAGTCCTTAAACCAACATTTCCCTTCACTATAATTGTTATGGTCGGATCTCTCAATCACAGCAGCAAAAATGCTGACTAAAACAACACATAACACATCTTTGCTGAATGGATGACTTTCAAATAACCTTGCTAAAGAGACAGGATTACTGGTGTTTGATTGGCTGGCAAAGACTTCTCTCCTCTGTTGGCCAGGATTAAAAGGATCTCTGGCAGTGTCTGCCATTATTTTGTTTTCATGGCTAGCTAAGCTCAGATTCTTTGTTTATTCCTGTCATCACTTGCCAACTATTTCATGTTCTTTCTAAGCATTTAAATACCTTTACAAATAATTGTAATAACTGCAATAAATAAATGTTATAATACCCATTTTTCAGAAGACAAAAACTCAAATGAATAGATAAGACTCTTTGTTGGTCTCTTCGCTAGAGTTTTCCAGAACTTATATACTAAGTCAAATCATAGTCATGCTTTTCAAGCCCAGAAAGCATGGCAAATGATTTTGCATTGAGTGTATATCAATTAGGAATTGTTGTTTACAACTTAAAGCAAACTCAACTCCAACCGACTTAAATAATTAAAAGCTTTTAACTTATCCACATAAGCAAAGAGAACAGATATAGGATATCTCCAGGTAAAGGTTTGCTGCTGAGGTTTATGATGTTTTCTGGACTACAGCCAAGTCCCTGTAATTCCTTTAGCTCTGCCCTATTCTCTGTGTGTACTTTATACCTACTTGGCTTCTCCTCTGGTCCCTGACATTGTCTCTCTCTTCTTCACAGATCTTTTTATTTCCCTCATTACTACATGAAATTTCAGGTCTTCCCTGTGTTTCAAATGCTTGGGGCCAATATTCTGATTGGTGGAAAACTTACCTATCAAAACCGAGATGAATATCATCCAACTCAACCACCCAGTGGTAATATTCAGAATGTATATTATACAGCCCGCTAGGATTTCAGCAGGAATTTCAGCTTGTTCCCAAAATTTTTTACATTTTATGAAATCTTCCCTGAGAGCCCTATGTATAATGACAACACGGTATGTATGACATATAAGGGGCACAGAAATTACCAGGTAGTGACTACGTTTACCAGGTCTGAAGAGTCAAGGGTCGAATGTTTTCGCCTGTATGTAGAAGGTAGATGAAAATAAGTGAAAAATAATATAATAATAATAAAAATAAGAGAAAGGAAAGAGAGTTGGATAGAAGAGAGATCAGTGGAGTAGAGGAAGGGGATGGGGAAGAAGGTCGAGGGGTGAAAAAAGGGAGGAACAGTGGAATGAATCTGATCAACCTTTTCTGGGTAAATTTGTAAATATATCTCAGTGAATTTCAACATTATGTATATCTATAATATACAAATTTTAAATAACTAAAAATAAATAGAAGAAAGATCATTAGAGTCCAGGAGGGGAATAGGGAGAAGGGAGGAAAGGGAAAGGGGAAATACTAGGGACTAAATTGAAACAAATTATATTCTATGCTTATATAATTATGTATATATGTATAATATATATTATTTACATATATATGTGTGTGTATATATATATATATAAAGGACTAATAACAATAAATGGAAAAAAGTACTTTTAAACTATAATAATGACAAATAAAGGGAATGAAACTTGCAAAACATAAAAAATAAAATTAGGGGAAGATGAAGAATGGAAAGAGGAGAAGTTTTTTGAGGGGAGGGGCCAAGAGGAAAGGAAAAGCAATTTTCTTGGAAGATGGAAAAATATTTGAGACCCATATCACTTTGATTATAGTGTATTGAGGTGGTTACTTGAGTGGGATTTTATGTTTTATTTGGTGATGAAGCAGGATGTAGAATGTTTAACACCAGAGAAACAGAGCAGTCTAGCTTGTCAAATGTACCCAAGGTACAAACATGTGGCCATGCCATATAGCACGGCCTCTTACTGAGGTGGCGGCCACAATCAAAACGGTGTCTATTAAACAGAACATTTCTGTTTACTCAGACAAATAATTTGTGCCTGGAAAACAGATTGTTTTTCAGATGGATTTAGCAGGAATGAAGGTAATTGACAGGCCCAGAGATGGAATCCCTCCATTAGTTTACAGAACAGGTATCTCATATGTGTTATTCTGACTCTAAAATTGTCCTCAAGCAGAGGATGCAACAGTGAGCTTAGCAATTTACATTAAGTGACAGAAAATATTTTTCTTCTTCTGGCAGTTTAAAATCCAGAGCAACTTAGAAATATATACACATGCATTCTCATTCATAACTGCCAGAATAAGTTATAAAACTACTGGTGTGTGTATGTATTTGTGTGTGTGTGTCGTGTTTATTAATTTGGTAATTACAGCATTTGGTGTTTTCTGTCGTAATTTTAAAAGTATGGAAATTCTAAAATTCTTATCTCTCAGTTTGTCTGAAAAAATTATAAGATCTGTGAACAGTGAACTGACGTGTGACAATGACAATAGGCAGAAGCCCAGCTGTGGCTGTCTCTTGAGATGCCTTCCCATTGGGTAGTTACTCTGTGTATGAAATAACATCACCACTTCACTAACTTTACTGTTCCCTGCATAGTCAATAGGACCTATGTCAAAGAGAAATAGCACTGAACACCTGCTAAACTTTGCAAAAGAGATTTTATTCAGACAGCTGCAGTAGGGGAGAGAGACTCCAGTATAAATGGAGGTCCACTCCAACCAACACAACAGTGCTGGGGTTTTTAAAGGGAACCCCAAGAAAGCAAAAAGGGCCAAGAGGAATTGAAAACTGCAATAAAGTGGGGCTAGGAGGACCATGGGGCCAAAAAACATGGTGTGGGGCAGCCAGCCTTGGGGAAATGGAAAAATGCAGAGGGCATGAAGAGGAAAATTCCTTAAAATGTCCAGGCCATATAGGTTGGCACATTCTTAACATCGCAAGGTATGTCTTGCAGTTCGGCTGTATCGCCATTTATGAAGCAAATCCTCTGCCCAGGGGCCAAGATCAGCTTTAGTGGTCTGGTTGAATGCAGGTAGAAGTTGTTGAATCTCTTATCACAGAGCTCAAGCAAGTTCTTTTTGTTTTGTAGGAGCTCACAGTTCATCCTCACTTAAGCTGAGTTGCAAAGTAGTTGATCAGCAAAGAAGCAAAGAGAGGGACAGAGGAGGAGAAGGGGTGGCAGGAATCCATGGCCCAGGTTGCAAGTCTTCCTTATGAAATGCTGTGAAGCAGAATGCCTGTATACACTAGAGGAGTGCTGGAAACCACGAAATAAAGGTGGTTTATTGCCCTGGAGTAGTAATTTGCCTGAAGGAAGAAGTCATTTTGAGCACATTTTAAAAACCCACTCTGCTTCAAGGCATCCCAGGATTTATCTGTCCTGCTTCCTGTTATCCCAGAATGTACCATATCAAGCTTCATTATTTATTCTTCCCTCCTCCTCTTTCTCTCCTTCTATATTTTACTTTTCTTTCTTCTTTTTTCTTTCCTTTATCATTCTTTGACTTTAATTTTACATAACAGGATGTCTGAAAAAGTAAAAGTGAAGAATAACTTTCAATCTATATTTTTAGAATAATTAATTATTAAAATTCAATCCTTATAATCAGGATATATATGTGTATATAGTCAGGATAGCTATCTATCTATATATATATATCGAGAGAGAGAGAACAATGAATGAGATGTTTTACAGTCAAAATAGTTCAAAAGATTATAACTTTTTTGCCCTTTTTGACAAACTATTTTGCTTCAAATTTTTGGATTATCTCCTTTCTTTTTGAAAGTGCTTTTGTGATCTAATTTTAGTGTATTGCCTTTCAGCAATTAAGGAAAAAAACAGTATTGAATATTGTTAACACACAAACATCAATGTATCAAATAGTAATTTGAGAGCATTAAAATCTCACGTTCAGTTTAAATAGCTTTCTAAGATGCTTGATGTAGGCATGGTAATTTATTCAGATTTTTCTGGTCTCTCAAATTTAGTCTGAAAAGTTGCCAAAAGGGATATAATTTTTCCCCATAACTTTCTGCTCCTATTTGGAATGCAAATTATTTCACAACCACATCTTTCATGATCCAGTAACTCTTTCACTTCTCCCTACTAAATTGTAAAGAATAGGAATCTGTGTCACTGTTATTTGTGAACTCGTCCAATAGTTGAGATGAAGTGGATTTAAAGAAGACCCTTGGAAAATAGCAGAGCCACAGGAATGGTGACTTGAGTTTCTATGGCTTGAGTTTGCTTGCTGATCCCAGAATTTTATTACTCATTTTTCTTCTTAATGGAGAGGCTGGCTGACTGACAGGCCTGCATCAGATGCATGTCTCAGAACTTACAAGCTGTCATTTCTTTTTTCTAAGCAGCACCTTTTGTTAAGGATGATAACACAAATCCCTTGGAGATTTTTTTTTTTAATTCAAATCTGGGGGAGTGAAGGGTTCCCATAGCTACCGCTATTGTCATCAAATTTATTTTAAATTTTAATTTTTTTAAATGCCGGTCTTGGACTGATAAAGTATTTGTTTCCTAGGATGATTGTTGCGAGGTCAGTATCACATCTGTCACTGTGCAATAACCTCAGCATGTCCTTTATTGAAAATCAGAAAGAGAATTTTCTTCTCTGCCTGTTTGAATTATAAGACAGCTCTGAAAATCTTTCAGTTCTTTCTAGTAAGGTAAACTCTTTACTCTTTAGCTACCCAGAACTTAAAAATCCTAAGGAAAAAGACACCTGTTAGTTTATGAGTAGCATTCATTAAAATTATTGCCCTTGATGAGAAAGGTGAAAAGACCATGATTAACTGGAGAGAGAAATTTTGCTTTTATTTCAATTTTATAAATGAGGAAGCTGTGGAAAACTCTTTTTAATAATATAGTTTTACCAAGCACCAGATATGTGTCAATGGCAATGTTAAGATTTTGAGGACATATAGATGAGTAGATCTCATTTTCTATCCTCAAATAATTACAGGTTGGAATAAGAGACAAAAACAAGTAAACACTTACTTTAAAATATGCATGCAATAAAAAGTATATAGATAAATATTAATAGCAATGCAGATGTGGGATCTTAATCTCTCTAGGGCTTGTGCAAAGAGTTTGTGGGAAGTCCCTAGACTGACAGAGGACAATGATGAATAACGGGAAAGGGAAGGGGAGGGTGTTATCTACAAGTGCCAGGTGGTTGTCATTATAACATGATCCAAGAGAGGGTGGCGCATAATAGTTTTAATGCAGCCATTTGCTCATCATACCACAGAAAGTAAGGAAAAGTGGTGAGAATCTAGGTTGGTAAGGATGGTTTACTCAGTGGACCTGTCTTGAAGGGCCACACAGAGCATTTGATCCTTTAAAAGGTGTAACATAGGGAAAGTAAAGAATGCATTCTACATACATAGTCAGTTTTGCACTGTTATGACCAAAATGCTGGACAAGAACTACTTTAGAGGAGGACAAGTTCAATTTGGCTTATAGTTTCTGAAGCTCAGTCCATGCTTAGCCATCACTCTGGATCTCAAGTGAGGTGGAACATCGGGACAGAAGTGCATGGAGGAGGGAAGCTGCTCACCTTATGATAATCAGGAAGCAGAGAGAGAGAAAGCATGTGCAAAAACAGGAACAGAATATATAATCCTCAGGCCATGTCCACAGAGGCCCACCTCCTTCAGTCATGCCCCACTAGTCCAAGGTTACCACACAGTAATCTATTCAAATTACTAACCCAGCTGGGTATGGTGATGCACTCCTTTAATCACTGTGAGTTGGGAGGCTGAGGTACAAGGATCACAAGTTTGAGGCCGAGTCTCAGCAATTTAGCTAGACCCTAAGCAACTTAGCAAGACCATGTCTCAAAATAAAAAATAACAAAGGGTGGGAAATGGATTCTATCATCATGTAAACTAAAAAGAATCCATAAACAAAAGGTTTGTGAATGTGGCTGAGTTATAAAGCACTTTTGGGTTCAATCCCCAGTACAAAAAAAAAAAAAATACTAATAGGTCAAATGGATTAATACATTGATTAGATTATAGCTTTTATAATCTCATCAGTTCACCTCCTGAATTAACACATGAATTTTTGGGTGATATCTCATATTCAATATTCAAACCTTACAATAAACAAAAGATATTTCTTGGGGAAAATGACCTAGGGGAGAGATTTGAATGGAGGTTTTACTCAGGATAGTAAGGACAGAAAAGAACACGTTAAGATAAAGGAGTATGGGCTTTGTCATACAGGGAGCAACAAAGGCTCAATTGCAAGAACAAAGCAAAGGGAGATTTATGAAGGAAGATTAATCTGGCATAGTGTGACAGTTTGGAAGGGTATGGAAGTATAGGACCGTGGCTGGAAATGAGTTATTCATTCAAATCTAAAGTGATAAGGGCAGCAATGAGGGTCGTATCAAGGGAAATAAGATCACAAGCTGTCCATAAGGAATGCCCTTACATACAGAGTATAAATGCTTATTCTTCAACTCCTCCAAGTAGCTCCACTGGACCAAGTAGCTCCCTCTACTTTTGGGTGCTTGGCCAGAATGAATCTCAGTCATGGCTGACAATTATTTTACACATGACCCTCTTCTACTTTTATTTTCTTTTCCTAGCACAGACTTCTGCCGATCTTGTGGCTTTGGAGAAGGAAATAAATCAACCCAGAAGGAGCCGCTTGCTGAGCACCACAATGCTTAGGAAAGAGGTAATGGGAAAAGTCATTTCATATTCGCTAGTTCTGGCAAGGGGAGGATCCATGCACATCCCTCCTGGGCTTGAGCCTTCAAGTCAGGGGAAAGCAGATCAATGCAGTAGCAAGGTCTGTGATGAAATAAAACACAGGCTTTCCCTTCATGGCACTCAGCCTCTGCATGGCTTAGGCAGCCTCTGGTTCACTCTGATGCAGAACTAAGGAGGACAAAAATAAATAAATAAATAATAAACGAAAACAGGAAAACTCACCACCAACAACAACCAGGTTAAAGGGACAAACAAGCCTGATCTGAACACCAGGGGAGGTGATTCTGTGGAATATTTCACCAAATACAATAAACAGGCTTCAATTGGCAGACAATACTCCTTCATCCTAATGATCTATCTGAAAATTAAACAGCCTAACTCAAGTCAAAACAGCTGTATTAATTTACAGGACTCAGAATGTGAATTAGGGATAAACATTTTAAACATACACCAAGAGGCATGGAAATGAAACTAAAGAAGTACTATTTAAACTTTAAAAAAAAAAATAAAAATCTATGGGCCACATTCAGTTCGCCATGGAAACTGGATTGCAATGATATATAGATGCTATTAAGGCATAGATAGAAGGGCTATATTCTGATCCCCAAGAGCTGCTAATTGAATTGTTTCTATGATAATGGATAAATGTTGAATAGCTCTGTGCATAAAGAAAGAAAAATAGATTTCCTGAGATCCATTTTACACTTAACCCATAGGCAAAGCAAACTAAAGACATTCAGCATTTTATTCAATCTCTGCAAGTCCCCATCCTAAAGGTAACATTTCAACCACGTTCCTAAATGATGATAAATACATGAAGCCAAGAGATCCAAAGGATGGAATTATTTTATCAAAGTTAATTCCTCCATGGAATCACCACTAAAATTTTCTGTCAAAGGTGAGTGGCCCAGGCAGAACTGAATTATGTTACCTAAGCAAGAGAAGGAAAAGAGAAGATAATGTGTGAAAGATTTCATACTATCTCTAATAGGCTTTTTCCTTTCTGACAGAGTTGGTTTAGCTATTTTCCAGAAAGGAGATTGAGGGGTGCATCTGTGTGTGTGAGAGAGAAAGCTCACACACACATATGCTATATGCATAGCAGCTTCTAAAGTCATTTAAGACTTTTAAATTTGGATAATTAGAGGTTTTATAAAGTCTGGTTGCCCTCCTGATTTACCATTGGGATGAAAAAAATCAGTAAATATGTATTGTAAAAGGTAATACAAATTTATATGATATGTGGGTAGCAATGAAATAAATTCACATGGCTTCAAGGTTTCATTTGAGCACACTTATGAAAATTCAATAGCTTTCCTGAAATCTATCCCATCCATTTCTGCATGCAGAATTGGCTCCCAAGTGATATTCTTGGCATCTAAACATTTAACACCTAATGGATTCCAAAAGTGAGACAACACATTAAAATGTGAAAGCATGGTAAAATAGGTTCAAATAATGGCAACAGAAATGCAAATCACAAATGTTGAGGATTATATTGAGATTGCAGGGTGGGACAAGTACTTCTACATTTTATAGAAAAATTAAACCGTGCTTTTTCCCTTAAATAACTAAAATTATTTTCCATTCCTTTCCTTTGGATCTCTTATCATCAGGCTATACCAACACATTCTCTTCACCTAATAGGGGAGATCCACAGACCCTGTGTCATTTATCTGCACAGTGTGGTTAAAGCAGCATAGCTTATCTTGTTTGCTTCTCACAATTTCCTTCATGATTCTTACCCCCTTCTCATTAACTCTTTACTCAGAGGGTATTTTTGCAATCTTTGATCAATAGATTATCATTTCCATGTCCCTGCCCAAGATACCCTAGCCTACTTTATTTTTCCATGATTGCTATCTATTAAGAAACATATATTTTACATATAACTTCTATGTGTTCTAAGCTTCCTCCCACCTCAAGTATAATTTCTAGAGGAAATGGTATTTAAAATTGAGTCTTGCACATAATAAACAGAAAATAAACACTTCCTACATGAAGTATTTTTCTTAGAAAGAACTCACCCCAGGATGTTTTTTTTTAAACAATTGGCAAAAATATTATTTCTAAGCTGCTAATAAATCTGAGAATTAGGCAAGCATAGCAATATAAATCAGGAAGCAGAAAAAAAATTTTGAATTTTCTTTACTTTTCAAGTCTCCTATCTCAAAAAATGGAAACAAAGAAAAATATACATTTTAGATTAATAAAGGATGCACTATACTTCTATAGCATCAATTCGAAGTCAATTACTTTCAAATAATGGAGACTTTTTATAAATATATTTCAATACATATTTAAGAAATGTATAAATAAAAGATCATTGTTGTCAACATTGTTTGGATTTGTGTTTTTGATTTTGAAGAAACAGAAAGATTTGGAATAAAGTGTGAATGTCATCCCATTATGTAGACCATGATTTTAGTAGATACTCACCCCTGGGTTTCCATGGGAGGATTTGTTTCAGGTCTCTGGAAGAAACCAAAATTCACAGATGCTTAAGTTTCTTATATAAAATGGTGTATTTTGCAAATTTTCTAAAAATGAAATAATTCAAGTGCGTACTCAAGTCACTATTTGTCTCTATGTCACAACTCTCAGCTCTGCATTTTTAATTATACCATTTAGTCCTTATATGGCTCCAGAAATGCAGATTAACCTTGGAGACTGGAAACAGAAATATAGAGCAAAATTAGTCCTAAACTGAGAGCAGTTTGATGAAGATAACTTGAAAGATCAACAAAGGTTAGACTCAATATAATTTCCTCAAGCACAATGCTATGTAATCTTGATAGGATCCAGGATATTCCTGTCAGGGTTCAACGCTTGGCACCAGGGCCACTTAGGGAGCTATGTACTCTGAGGACACTACCCTAAGACAGCTTCCCTTTAGAAATAAATACATAAATAATATTTGCAATTTGCATTTCATTATTTATCTTTTTCCTTTCTTTAAAAGCTACATGATTATTTCCTTCAACTCACTAATTTCTCTCAGGCTACTGGGTTTTCCTAATTATGTATATTTTTATAAAAATAGAGATTTTTCTAAACTCTGTAAATTTTTCTTTGAACTATTGTTTTTCTTTTAATTTTGAGTGTTTTCTACCATAGTTAAAATTCTATAAATATTCAAGAAACAAACAAAAGAAACAAAAACAAAAGACAGTGATAACTGGGAATATTACAATTGTTCTCTTTGAATATGAGTTTCATTTAGGTCATTGTAGGATAACTTTACAGGTTACAACAAAATGTTATGGATAATTCAAGATCTAATAACAAAAATAATCCAGATAAAATCCAGAGGTATAGCAGCAAGAAGATACATGAAGTTCAGAATATAGCTTCTGAGAGTCACTCCATGAACAAGCAAAAGAAAAATGGAGAATTCAGGAAAATGTCCTAAGCTATCAGGAAAAGAGTATACAAGTTAATGTTAATCTCTCTTCAGAAGAAGATATAAAATACAATGGGTATGATAGACTAATATGCAAGTGGAAATTAAGAATTAAAAGAGCTGCTATAAGATGGATACTATGGATCTTCATTAAATGTCATCATTGTAGTTTTCAATGAAAATTTTATGGAATTTGAACATACCATTAAAGGGAAGTCAGACACATAATACAGGTTTTTCATTTTCCATAAGAAACTATTTCCAGGACCCCAGCACAGAAAGCAAAATACACAGATTCAAGTATTTCATGTAATATGGCGTAGTGCTTGCATATAATCTACCCATTATTGTTCAGTGTACTTTTAATCATTTCTACTTTATTTATAATATCATTCAAAATATATGTAAATAGTTGTTATTCCAAATTGCTTAGAAAATAATGATGTTATTAGATAAGGAATGTTTTCCTAAATGTTCATGTGATAGTTCAGGAATGTTCAGAGGTGAAGCCATTATGAAAACTGTATCCTAATCAGTGAATTAATACATGTGATGAATTAATAGTAATTTGATGGGTTTTTGCATAGTAACTGTACGTAGGTAAGGCATGAGTGGAGTAAGTCAGTAATTGAGGCATGCCTTTGAAATTATATTTTGTTCCTGACTTGTTTCTCCTCTCTCTCTCTCTCTCTCTCTCTCTCTCTCTCTCTCTCTCTCTCCTTCCTGACTACCATGAGTTGAAAACGTTCCTCTGCCACTCCTTTCCGCCATGTTGTTCTGCCTAATCCTGGGCCCAGAGCAATGGTTTCTGTTGACCATGGACTGAACCTCTGAACCATGAGACCAAAATAAATAAACTTTTCCTTTTTTTAAGTTATTATTTTCAGGTATTTTGGTCACAGCAATGAGGATAAATCTTACACAAATGGCAAAAAATAAAATAAAGTAAAAAGCCTACAGGTTCAGAATAGGTACAAGAAGATGTAGAACCTAAATATATGGAAGACGAACCGCACTAGGACGAAGTGTTCCTAACTATGTAAAATCCATTATACCATTTTAAAGTTGTCCTTGTCCCAGGAATATTATGCCTTGATGATAAGGTAAAAGACAACACAAACACAGAGGTATGTAAACTCAAATACATGGAAGCACAACTAGAATAGTAAAACAAGAGGACAAATTGAAGGATGAAAAATAACTTAAAGGATGTATAGCAGTTCTTAAATATTTTCGTGATCATCAAGACGTGATGAGAAGGAGGTTCAAGAGGCTAAAGGTGTAGTTCAGTGGTAGAGTATGTTACAATGTCTTGGGTTCGATCCCAAGGACCCCTCAAAACGCAGTTTGAATTCTATTGCCTCATACGATACACATACACATAGATTATACACATATGTGTTTATTCCATTCACTGCTATCCCATGTACTAAATGACGTGGGTATTGTAAACACATGGATAACAGTCAGAGCCTCTGCTCTGCTTCAGTGACTGTTGTTGTGGAAGCAGCAGGATCAAATGGATTGATTTTAGACTAGTGTATGAAATAAAGGAAAAGAAGAATATAGCTTAAAGATGAATGTGGTCTTCAAAAATGAAGTGTATTTCTTATGAAGTGCTGAGTTCCTTAACACTCTAAACATTTGTGTAGAAGTTCATGTAACTTTAAGGGAATTTTCTCATGTAAATGAAGGAGAATATATCAGACCACTGACCGCTAACTACTTTCCAAACTATAAATTCTGTGGTTCCATATTAAAGGGACTTAATATCCTTGATAGGAGTATTCAGTTTACTAAGTACATTATACAGCAGTGGGAGAAATTTACAATCAAATTAATTGCCTAACTAGCTCTTGGAAACTATGCAGCCCTGTGTCTCTCCAATTATTACAACTGAATATGTAATATAATATGTAAATTGACAACTTTCATTTTTGATTGGCTTTGCAGAAGTTTAATCAGCAGTCTTATCTCCTCACATTTTTAACACGATTATAAATGTTCTCCTTGTGATTGCTAAAAAAAAGAAAAAACGGCAAAAAATGTTTTCATTGTCTTTTTGGAAATGGAAATGGAATGGGATGGTTTGAGGATGCCATCCAGGTCTGTGGTTATGAAGTTCTCCCTAACTATTTTTCACTGCATCCCGTTTTTATCAGAGCCTTTTTTATTTGATCTGTGATGCACATTGTGCTTATGAATCCACATAATTGAGGCCCCTGACAAATGGCATCCAGCTTTATTTGTGACAATTGCCAGAAGGATAGGCGGCACGATGCATTTTGATAACTCTTAATAAGTGATAAATGTGGCACTGAGCTGAGTTTACATAGCACACCTGGTGCAGAGAACCCACACAGCTGTCGCCAGGTGTGAACACTTGTTTACCAGCTTCACTGGCACTGTGCTCATTTGAGCCAGCCTCCCAGGTTCACCACTGCAGCTAAATGAGTCAAACTCATCTTAATGGTAGTTCTGCTAGAGACTGTGCTTCCAACACCCTTGCATTTAGAAGAAATCAGCATGATTGAAAAGTGACTTTCTTACAGTTCATCTCCATTTGACCTTCCCAGATTGGGAACTTCATTTCCTATGCACATATCTGCTTACTCTGGGGTTTCTGCCAAAGAAGAGTATCTGCCATCCAGGAACACATTTACAATGATCAGACCTTGCTGGAGGGGAATATTCATGAATTGGAAAACTGCCTGAATTTACCCAGGAAGAAAGTTCAGAGAATGCGGAAAAAGGAGACTCTGTCCCTGGAGCATTTTAAAGCAGGTTACTCTCTGTATTCATCTTGCAAGGTTCAAAATATATTGTCTCTCTTGGGCAGGTATTTTCTTTGCAACAAAACTACTTCGTACCCTGGAGGATTAAGGTTTCATACTCACTGTAAGAGTTAAATTGTCTGGGCTTTTAGGGAACACCTATACTCCAAGTGCTTTTGATCCTAATTCCTTCAGCTGTACTGTACACATAGACATTGAGACAATTTAACAGTATTTGGGTTGTACTTGACAAAGGAGACAATCAGTAAGTACACGATTCCCTGCTATGGGTGGAAAGGGTTTCCCAGACTGGAATGTGAATTGTGGTTGGTAAAGATTTCAATGTAGAGAAATCATTCGACCTTTAGTTTTTTGGGATTGGCTTATTTCACTTAACATGATCTTCTTCAATTCCGTCCATTTACCTGCAAATGTCATAATTGTATTATTCTTTATGGATGAATAATATTCCATTGTGTATATATACCACAGTTTCTTTATCGTTCATCTATTGAAGGGCATCTAGTTTGGTTCCACAATCTAGCTATAGTGAATTGGGCTGCTATAAACATTGATGTGGATGCATCACTGTAGTAATCTGATTTTAAGTCCTTTGGGTATAGGCCAAGGAGTGGGATAGCTGGGTCAAATGGTGGTTCCATTACAAGTTTTCTAAGGAATCTCCATACTGCTTTCCAGAGTGGCTGCACCAATTTGCAACCCCACCAGCAATGTATGAGTGTACATTTTCCCCACATCCTCGCCAACACCTGTTGTTGCTTGTGTTATTGATAATAGACATTCTAATTGGGGTGAGATGGGTAGTTTTGATTTGCATTTCTCTTATAGATGGTTGGTGACACATAGCAGAGGTGGGGGGAGGCACGGGAAGATGGAGAAGGGATAGATTGTATAGAGGAAAATGAGGTGTGGGTAGCGGGCAGGGAAGGAAAGAGAATGAGATGAACATCTATACCCTATGTATATGTATAAATATGCAAATTGTATGATTCTACTTTGTGTACAACCAGAAAAATTGTAGTTGTACTCCATTTGTGTACAATGACCTAAAATTTTTTAAAAAAGTAAATTTAAAAAAGAAAGAATATTTGATACATTTTCCCATATGTTCAGTACAGATTTTCCTAAAATATAGCTTGTCAGTTAAGTTTATTAATTATGTAACTTAATTCTCTATTTTTTTACTTATCTTTAAATTCATTTCCAAGATTTTTAAAAATCAAATTCCCTTTTACGTTAAAAGTTCTTGCTTTATGTATATTTTTAAAAATTAAAAAAAAGAAAATATTAATATTAAAAAGCAAACTTCCTGGTAAGTTAAAAAAGAAAAAGATTTCAATGTAGAAAGATGAAATGTATAAGCTAAACCAATTTGCCCTCAATTGAATGGAGGGTGCACACCAAGTTCAAATGGAAATTTGGTTGAGAAATTATGAGATGGAAGAATGAGGAGTAGAGTGTGTCTTTCCTTTAGAGGCCTAACTGAGGGGAAAGCCAGCAGTGGGGAGTGAGAACCTGTGGCTGAGAATCAGCAGGTGGCATGTGACAATCATCTGTGTAGAAAGTTTCATACTGTGGGTTTCTCTAAAAGGAGAACCCTGCCCCCACAACCCACAGATCAGTTATGAAACAATTATTTCCATGTTTTTAAGGATGATTGCTATGAATAATCAAATCAGGCAAGGACTTGGCAAACCAGAGATGGCTTCTATTTCAAAATTTACAAAGGAGTGAGTAGTGGAGATTGGAACTGGGTTCCTTAGCCAAACCTGATCTTATTATCCTTGGGCCAATTCCTTCTTAGCAATGTTTACTAATCCTTTATGCAGTGTTATCTTCCAATGTTATTAAAATCACCAGAGATGATTAGGGAGATCAAATGTTAGAGCTGATTTTTAAAAGCACAGTCATTCGCTTTTGTTCTCAAGCCAAATTTAGCATCCTTTCATGTTCTTCATAATTAGTATCTTGGCTCAGATTATAGCCTCGCCTCCCCTGAATGTGTCAAATGCGGGTGTCACTGTGAAAAGAGACAGGCAGGCCTCGGCTTGAAGATGGCAGTGTTCTGGAAAAAAAAGCCACATTGTGGGTTACCTCTTTAAATTGTGAAATTCCTTTCCTAAGTCACTTTTACATTATCCTACAGTTAATGTCCTACAGGAGTGTATAAAAAAAAGCTCCAACAGGGACATTGTCAGCAGAACATCCTTTTTGCTTTGAAAGGACCACAGACACAAGGTGTAGGTGAGCAGTTACTGAAACGCAGCATTCCTCACCTGCCTTCCCCCTGTTGCAAGGTAACAGGAGAAAGATCCCAGGGGTCCAGGGTGAGATTCTGTTGAGGTGATCACTTGAAAATCAGATAGGCTTATAAGAATACGTAACATGAAAGCTACTAATCATCTATATATAACAATAGGTTTGTTTGTTGTTTTTATATTCTAAAACACATCTTCCTGTACTTTTATTTTTTTTTTTTAATTTTGTAGTCATAGATAAACAGAATTCCTTTATTTTATTTGTTTACTTCTATGTGGTGCTGAGGATAGGACCTAGTATCTCACATGTGCTAGGCAAGTGCTCTGCCACTGAACTCCAGCCCCGGCCCATCTTCCTGGATCTTTTATTAAAATGTTTACTCCTTTCAAGATAGTAAGTGAAGAAAAAAAATGATAGGACTTGTGATCACTTCTATAGTTGAAACCAGAACTTAGAGTCCAAAAATATAGTGTTCACTTGAGTGTATAAGAGAAAAGCCTTTGGTATTGAAGAAAATAAAAATAGACATTTCCTCTTCGTTCATAAGAGAAAGGTCACTCACATTAGAGTAAAAACTAGTTGTACAAGTTTTTAGCTACCAAGGGGCTGGGAAGAGAATTTCCCTCCGACCTTCATCTTTCTACAGGAATTTTCATGGTTTAATTTCTATCAGTACCATCATACTCTCTTCTTATATCTGTTTAAGCACTGGCCCTATTATCTTTCATTATATTCCCGTCAAATCTGAGCATGGTGAGAGTTGCAGAAAAAAAAACAAAAAACTAATCTCATTGCCACTTAACAGGATTACCTATTATCCAAGTTTCATTTTTGTCTGAATTCTTGCTTTTGGGGAACAGAACTCTGATTATTCTAGTCCCAGCTTAAAACAGTGCAAGGAAACCCATTCCAATTTTGACATGCAATTGTTACCCCTGGTGTTAGATCAGTGTCCAAACTGAGAAACAGGTGTCATTTGCAGGGTATTGATAGTTGAAAACATGAATAAATATCTCCAGAGCTGAGAGAACAGACCCCTAAAGAAAATGGCTTTATTAAAAAAAAAAGGAAAAAAAAATTCATTGGGGCATTATTTCAGCCATGAGATTACCAGAAAGAAATTATGCAAATCTGTGAAAATAGTGCCTTACATGCCTACATTCACCCTATTTCAATCTACTTCAAAAAGAAGACTAAACCAAACCTGGTGGGGAGATAAACATGGGGAAACATATTTGTAACTAATCTAGAATAACTTGATTACATGATTTATTACCACCTTAAATAAGAATAATTTTAGTTCATCTAAAATCAGATTATTCTCAGGGAAGTAGCTAGATTTTCCTGGGAGGGCATGAACAATTGTGAAAATACATACATATACATTCCCTTAACCGCAAAAATCCTCACTATTGATTCGGCTGCTACTGCATTTCTGCTAGGGCTCTAATTATTTATATAAATTACCTAGTTTAATTTCTACAGTATCCTTATGAACTGTGTTGTTATTATTCCCATTTTCCAGATAAAACAACTAAATAACACTCTATTTAATGTTCTTGGAGTTTCAGAGTTACAAAGGGCACATGATTTTAACCACTATGTTATAAGGATATTTAGATATTTTTAGATTGTTAAAATTAGGAAATTATTTCATACATTTCTCCAAATTATTCAAACTTTTACAAATTAAAATAAACTGAGTCTGGAATTTTAATGATTTGCCTCTGAATAACTGTTCTTTCTAGTTGAAATGTCACAGGGAACTTTAGTAACATGATTTCGTTAATGAACCTGTTCACATAGTTTAGTGTTCTGATATTCCATAGTTTGGGTTATTCCTTATTGAGATGCATACATTCTCTGCTTCCTAAGTAGTCTATAGTGATATTTTCTATGATATCTATTTAGGAAAGGCAGGCCTATGACTAATAACCATTTTTCCATTTTCAACAGATGAATCTTAAATGAGTCATATTTTGTAGATACTAGTACTGCTTGAAATTCACTTTTATTTTGAAATCTTTACTTAGGAAGTGTGAGAACCTACATGATTGCTATATAGTAGGCTGCCTTCTCATCCCTGAAGGTCACCTGCGTTTGAACTTCTCTCACCCAGAATTTTTGTAGATCACTGACAGGCCTACCTTAGAAGTTAATTATAATCAGTAAAATGAATGTTATTAAGAGACACATAGAAAGAACTAGACTATCATATTACCCTTGCCTTTTCCTGAGTTAAAATTTCAATCATATTTATCCTGTTATATTAAAAGGAGAAAAGAAAATAATTGAGCGCATATTCTTCAAAAAGTTAATCTTGGCAGTATTTTACTACATTCTTTTATTTTTATTTTTATTCTTCCACAGAGAAATCTCAAAGTCTTCAAATACAGTTTCACACATGATGTCCTCTACTGAAAATCATGATAAATATGTATTCTTAATATAATATGTACTTACTCAGAATCAATGAAATCAGTCCTTTGCATTCTTTTCTTTCTTTCTAATAGGAATACTGTGTGAGTCAGGAAGGATTGGGTTTTGCTGATTAACTTCCAAATCTCATTATATTTTCAATACAAATCTAAAACATATTTTGAGAACGGAGGGTGTGTCATTTCCATTCCAACTAATGGAGTTTACTAACATGTGTCTTCCAGAGTTGCCACAGCAGAGGAAGAAAGAATGAGAAAATATTCACACCAACTCTAAATTACCACAGATTGATGATATCACAGTACTTCTGCGCGCAGCCCACTGACCAGAGTAGTTCACATGGTCCCAGGCTATCTTGGTGCACAGAAGAAGAATAAAAGAAGAAACCATGTGGCATATTTGATATACCAGAGAGTTATTTCCTTTGGCAATTAGGTTATAGTAAAACTGTGGACTTTGAAGCCTGATGAATTTAGTTAGGTTGTTAAAACTCTGATCATTCTTACTTGGAAAAATTAATAACTTCTCTGTTTCATTTCTAAAAATCCAGATAATCTTAAGTACTTTTATAGGATTTTTGAGATCTTTAATGGAATTATACACATGAAAGTTTTGAGCAAAAAGTCTGTTATATATTAAGCACTCAATACTAGTAACTAATTAAAAATTCAGTTGATCAACATTTATGATCAGCTCCTGGAAAGTTGAGAACCAGCAGGTGAAGAAAAAGGAGAGATGGCTTTCATGGAAATCTTGATGTATCCAAAGAGAAAGATATTCCTGTGAATTTGAAACAAGTACTTGCTTGGTCAATTTTAGATAGATTCTTAAGGTTTATTAGCACAATGGTGAGAAGTAGTGGTTCCCTGATTCAAAGGAAGAAAATAATCAAATTGTTTCTAAGAGAGCAGGTCTTTGAAATAAGAATTTTCATTCTCACAAGTAAATTTCTTCATTTTGAAGAAGTGAACGTGTTCCTGTTTCTGTTACTGAAATCGGTTATGTGGAGACAGAATTGCGTGGCATTTTCTTGGAATACCTGAAAAAAATGAGCTATTTGATTTATAAAAGTATCAAATGTTTGTCTCACATGCTGATAAATTGCAATTTGGTTACTAATAATAAAACTAAGTACAGTTGGAAATCCGCTTATAATAGCAGGGTCTTTTTATTTTTGTTTGTTTCTCATTATGAGTCAAATCTGGGCTGTTGATACTGGGCTCAATTTCCCCAGCCTAAAATAAAACAAAACAAAAACATATTAGTAGTGAATAAAATTTTAGTGAAAGAACAAGAGCTCTGAAATGGTAATATTTTCTAAGGCTATAGATTGAGTTATAAGAAATTTATAATTAGCCTTTAGAAGAAAAGCCGGGTCAAATTTTATTTCAATTAATCTCTTGAGATTCTTACTAATCAAAATCTACTTAAAGTGTTTTTCTTTTTCTAAGCACAATATGATGCAAAATACACAGTTTATAAATCCCCATTAATGTCATAGCAGTTGGTTTTTGTTTCTGTTAGTTCAATTGGTTTTGGTTTTATTTCTTTGCTCTGACTTTCAAGATGTTTATGAGGAAAGAATTATCTATCCATTTCATGGTGTGCATCTTTCTGTTTACTAGTTCACTGCTTTAGGAAATATGAGATACATACAAAAGAGGAAGTTTGTTTAAATTTAAAATGTGTAAGTCATGGTAGACAAGCAGCCCAGAGATTGTATCAATGCTATTACAGTCACTGAGAGATTCTGGGACAGAAAAAAAAGGAAGGATCTGATCAGAGCAGTGAAGCTTCCTGCCCTTCCCTCTTTCCTAACATTTATATATTCAGTCAGATATGACTGAAACTGTAATTTTAGAGCTTTACTCACAACTAGCCACAAGCATACAAATGACACATTGCATAATAATTGCATAAAATGGGAAGAAAAATGAGCAAAGAAATTAAGGCAGGGGCTGGGGTTGTGACTCAGTGATAGAGCACTTGCCTAGCACATGTGAGGCACTGGGTTTGATCCTCAGCACATTAAAAATAAATAAATAAAATATGAGTATCCTGTTCATTTATAACTAAAAGCATTTCATAAAAAAGGAAATTAAGGCAAAGAACATGGTAAAGTTATGATGAATGTCATATTTCCCCCATATTGTAATTATTTAGGTAATTCAAAGACACTCTAAATTAAATCAGAGAATAGTATAGAAGTAAACAAAAAGAAGTGATAATGAGTATTAACTGGAAGGGGAACTGTGATAACATTCACACTTTCAATGAGAAATTGTGCAAATCTATGTGTATAAATCTGATATACATGCATAAATTATAGATTGCATATATATATATAACATGTGCACATATATATTTGCACTTCACACTTTCATCATAAACCTGACACCTGGTATAATATTTGAAAAGTTAGACAGACTCCATTAATTTTTATTGAATTAATGACTAAATAAAAGAATAAAATAATTTGCTATAGTGTTTTGATTCAATCTACCACTGAGACTCAATAAAAATGTCTAAAATATTGCTACTAATCTAATACAACCTGAAATGTAATCTTATCTAAATAAGATAGATTTGTCAGTGAAATACTGAACTTGGATTGATTAAAAGGAAGATTTGGAGTGGTTTTTGTTTTGTTTTGTTTTGTTTTTTTGGTACTAGGGATTGAATCCAGGGGCAATTAACCATTGAGCCACATCCCACCCCTTTTTTTTTTAATATTTTCTTAGAGACAGGGTCTTGATGAGTTTGTTAGGGCCTTGATAAGTTGCTGAGGCTGCCTTTGAACTCCCGATCCTCCTGTTTCAGCCTCCTGAGTCGCTGGTATTACCAGCATATGCCACCATCCCCAGCTAGATTTGAAGTCTTATTAAAGCATATGTGAATGTGTGGTTTTACTACCTCAAAATGTTTTGACTTGGCAGAACTTATTTCTACCACCTCCAGGCAGTTCCACCTGACCTGTGATCAGGAGATTAATTTAGCTTTTAATGTCAGCAGCATACCTGTGACATGAGCTTTGGTTTATAAACCAGTGTTAATATTCAGAAGTGCCAGTTAGAAGATCTGTGACTTGAAACCATCTTGTGCTTTCCTCCAGATTTTGTTATCAAAAACAAGGAGGTAACCTTGCATTTACTCTCAGTACTATCTGCAGCTATTTTGTGATGCAAAGAAACGTTATGGTCTAAAGTGGTGTTGGATATGTGAGAGATTCTCTAAATTAAGATTTCAATGTTTATTCAAAGAGCAGCTCTGAGAAGCCCTGTGCTCCAGTCCTACATCCAATGTTTTATATATAAACACAGAGGAAAGGCATCTTAGTGGCTGTTGCACAGTGGGTTTGGCTCTCCTTCCACTGCTGGGCCCATTAGGTCTTTGCCACTCCTCCCTGCTCCAAACCTCTTTCCTGTTTCAGTCACCTCTTCCCCAAAAGTATCTATTCTAAGAAATGCTTGCCAATTAAAATGTAGTGAAAAAGAACCCTTGGAATCTGATGATACATATTCAATGTCAGGAAAAGTCCAGGAAGAGTCAGGAGAAGGTTTCAATTTAAAAGGATACTTCAGTATCTTTTTCCTACATATATCATGGCTTTGGAAATTTATCACATTTTTTTTAGTCTCAAATATTTATTCTGCTCTAAACCCCAACATTCAGCCCCTTTTCCAGGAGTAAACACTGTACTCCAGTCTTTGACACTGCACTTTAGCTAACTACTCCTTGTCACATGCAGAAAAGACTAGAACCATTAGCCTTTTCCTGGTTTTGAGAACATAGTGATCTACTTAATACCTCTCCTCTGTATGACTCCTCCTGTCTGGGCCACATCCTTAGGACATCGCTACTCTCTGCATTCTTCTGGGATTGTCTTTCTCTTTGGAGAATTCTTTCCTTCTGTAGTCACCATGATATTCTGAGATACAATTTCTTCTCAAAACTCCAATCCCTCTCTCTCTTGCCCTTTTTAAAATTCATTCCGGTGTGGTCACATTGTCCTAATCCCATTTTATTCTATTTTTTCTTTTCTCTTTCCACTTGATTCACGTTGCAAATTCACAACTATTTCCAGCTTGAGTTTACCCAAAGTCATCACTTCTGCTTAGTATTATTCTAAGAATGGGTATTTTTATTGAGGAAATTTATGAAGCTTCAGTAAAAGAAAAGAAACTAACAAAAGTAATCAAATTAGTAGAAAAGAACCAACCTCATTTCTTTATGAGGTATTAATACAGCTAATCCTGGAAAATATTCTTATAAAGATATTTTATGACTACAATTCAGATACTCATTTTTATTCTTTATATTGTTAATACTAACAATACATAATTCCTTGAGGAAATATTTTAGATCATGATGACAGAATAAACTTATAAATCTTGATGGACATTGGCTCCTAATCAATTTTGCTGTTGAGCTCTTAAACTAAATTTTGTTTTCTGTGCACTTGTAGAAAATTGACCTGTTAACCATTTACTTATTCCCTTTTATCGTTACATTTCCTTCCTAAGCTTGCCATATGTCTAAATTCTAGCAACCAGAATATTTATGAAAGTGATGTATGGGATTCTAAATTCTGTCCCTAAAATCATGCAGTGTGGTTCATCCTTCCTCTCTTCCCTCTTTTCTTTATTGTCAGTCAGATGCATCAGATACGGTTCAGGCCCTGAAGACCCAAAGGATAGGAGAAACCCCAGATGGAAGGAAAATGAGTTCCTGAATGACTGGGCAAAGAAGATTCACTCCGCTTCCCAACATGCATTGGACTATAATATGAATAAAGAAAAAAACTTTTACTGGGCTCAGTCACAGGGGTCTGAATGATTTGACAAAACAGTTGGCCAACTCTCCACACAGAACATTAATATATTAAATCATTTTGCTACTACCAGGGCATGGGGAAGGATTAGATTTAGGGAAAACCAAGGAATTCTTGAAAGGACTTGCATATTCTAATGTGAGAAAGAAAGACTCATATCTACCTCAAAATTTCAGGATCAAGCCATCTATGGCAGAGCATCTGACTCAGGGTACGCTCACAAAAAGTCAGTTAAAAGTATGTGCAGGGGGCATTATAGAGGATAAAAACTACCAGGATCAGTGTAAGACAAAACTGTTTAATTTTTGACTCTGTTACTTCTCTATCCCATGACATTTTGAGAGTTAATCTGTCTCAGACTTAGTTCCTTTATTGGGGATTTTAAAAATTTTTCAATACTGGGGATTGAACAGGTCATTGGGTGTGCTATGCAAGCACTCTACTACTGAGCTACATACCCAGCCCCTAGTTCCTTCATTTGTAATAACATAACAATTTTGACCTACAAAAGCTATTTTATTAACATATATAGATTCATAAACATGTTCATATATATGTATATACATACATACATATATGACAAGAACAATTTTAAGGAGGAAAAGTTTATTTGGGGCCCATGGTTTCAGAGGTCACATTCCATATATGGTTGACTCCATTCCTTGGGGTCTAAATGAGGCAGAACATCATGGTGGTAGCGTGTCATGGAGGAAAGTAGCTGGTGAAGAGAGACAGAAGAGAGACAGAGAGAGAGAGAGAGAGAGAGAGAGAGAGAGAGAGAGAGAGAGACTCCCCTCACCAAGGACAAAATATATATCCCAAAAACATACCTCCAGTGACCCACCTCTTTCAGTTACTCCAACCTGCCTAGTTACCACCAGATTAATCCCTATCAGAGGATTAATGCACTGATTAGGTTAAGGCTCTCATAACCCAGTCATTTTACCTCTAAGATTTCTTGCATGAGATTTTGAGAGACACACTTGAGCTTTTGAGGGACACCTTATACCTAAACCATAACATGGAAACACCCAATTAATTATCAAACTTAAAGTTGTAAATATTGAGATAGTTTAGAGTGAGATATTTGCTAGACACCCCTAGTGAGTTGTATTTGTCCCCGCATTCTTTTTGACAGACTTATTGCATAGGTTGCATTGTGTCCCAATAAATGTTGAAGTCCTAAGTCTCAGTACCTAAGGTCTTTCAGAGAAAATCAGGTTTAAATGAGATTATTAAAACATGAATTCAAAGGGGAAATATGGAGCCAGAGACTCATGTAAGAATGACACCAGGTGAACATCAAGACAACCACCTACAAGCCAATGAGAAAGGACTGGGACAAGTCCTTCCTTCAACAACCTGAAAGGGAACCAACCCTGCCACCATGTTGATTTCAGACATCTGGGCTACGGAATTGTATGACAATAAATCTCTGTCATTTATGTCATCTAGTTTGTGGCATTCTGTTTTAGTAGTGCCAACAAACTAATATACAATTGCCATTTGAAAAGCATTCAGGTATGGGAATATATTATTAAATTCTCCCAGCAATTGGGAAACAATAATAGTGATTGTTTCTGACAAAGTGATTCATCTTCTGTTCCCAGCATCAACGAAAATTTGAGCTCTTTGCAGAGTTTCACAGGCGGAGACACTGGACCTTTGTGTGACATGAACCTTTTGGTATCCTGAGGGGAAGAGGCTCAAATAAAAGACTGATATCGAGGACCTTCAGTGTCCTTCTGAAGATAACAACAGCCATTATATTACAGAACAGGGCCATCATCTTCAAATTAACTCATGGTCAGTCTTCCAACAACCCAGTGCAGGAATAACTGGACAATCTCCCACTTCTAAATAATGCCAATGCTTTTCTCATTAAAAAATTGTTCACCGAATTCTGTGAGTGAACACCTGCAACTCCTCTAGAACTCAGCATCACACAAAGGGTCCAATAGGAAGGACAGGGCCGATATCATCACTTACTTCCCTCCTTAGCTCACCCCACATCTTGACAAAGAAACAAATGAACAAACAAAAATCACACATTTCAGTATTCTTTCCTTCCTTATATAGCCTACCACCATCTACCACCATATCTATCTCCATTTACTTCCTTGTTAACTTTATTATTTATTTTTTCATTGGTTTGGGTACTAGGGATTGAACTCAGGAGTGCCTAACCACAGAGCCACATCTCCAGTCCTCACTTTTTATTTAGAAACAGGGGCTCCCTAATTTGCTTAGTGCCTTGCTAAGTTGCTGAGGCTGACTTTGAAGTTGTGATCCTCCTGCATCAACTTCTGGAGCCACTGAGATTACAGATATGTGTCACCCCATTCATCAACTTCCTGCTAACTTTATACTGGATCTTATTCCTATATGGTTTCTCATCAATAGCCCCTTGGATTACTTAATTGGATGTATACATACTGTCAGTTTTCTGGGGTAAGTGTTTTGCTCTGTTTATATGAGATCCAAACTTTCTCATCTCAGTCACGTAATCTTTTTTGAAATGATTAGAGTTGTTTTTCTGACTTTTAAAGAAGAAAACATTGCACACAGTCATCAAACTACTGTGTGAACAGTAATTCTTTCCTAAATAACAAAAGTACCAATACTGTGTTGTTCTTCACCAAATTGGCTTTAAGAAAGCTGTTGTGTAGCAAACTCTCTAGGAAACACCCTTAAGACTCCTAAAAAAAATGCAACGATGAATTTTACTATTATGTATAATTATAATCCAATAACCCTCCAAGAAAACAAAAATAACAATAAATTTTAATACCAGTTGACATAAGTTATTGAGAAATAATTCTAGGTTTCGCATACAGAAAATTAACAAAGATAGCAAGGACTAGGTCCTGTGCTTGATTTCAAATGAGTTGGGAGAGAGAAGTAAGGTTCAGGCAGAAGGTAGAGTTTCTACCCCATGGTTTCTAATTTAACCACTCCTCAGCTGAGAAAAGAATCTCTGATGTGGCTATCCACAGAGAAGTCTTCTTTTGAGGGCCGACTTCAGCTAAAACATGATCTAAATGGTAAAGTGAAATTACATCATCAAGTGTGGTATCCTCTGAAGCAGGAGGGCACAGCTATGAGAATTTCCTTTCCCAGGGCTAAGAATGGAAGATGAGATGAAGACTGTTAAGATCACTAGATTCTCCCTTGATACTGTATTCATTTCCTTTCCTATATCATAATTTAGTGACCAATTCAATAGTTAGTGGCTATTTGGGTATTTCTCATCTTTGAGTTATTATAAACAATGATTCTAACATAAACATTCTAGTTTATTGTTTGGGGGAACATATGTAAACATTTCTGCAAATAGGTTTCATTTCCTTAAATTTTACTTTTTCTAGATAAAGGAATTCCCAAACATTAAAATAAGGATAAATTCATCCTGACTGCCCATCTCTTCTATAGCCATTCCTCTGCTCACATTTACAAAAACGCCATAGAGAAGATTATCTGTAAGCTTTCAATTTTCTCTTGATCTTTATCTCAGCTGAAATGAAGGATCAGAATGTCATATTGAACTCACAGGGATCTTTCTCCATGTCAAGCTTCACTAATACTTTCAAGGATACAAGCAATTCAGGGTCACAGGCATACCAGGGTGGTTCCCCTGTCCTTCATTCCAGCATCAGATTACTCTCTGGCTGAAAGAAGTGGTTTCCAATTGAGATGGGAAGTTACTTCTAACACTAAGAGAGATTCACATATCAAAATAGCTCCATCATATAGTCAGATAGTTTATATTTTCCAGTTACTCAGGCTTCATAAACATATGGATCTAAATTTATTTACATGTCACTAATCCGTTGTTACTCTACTAATGAAATTCCATGGGTAAGAACTCTTCTCTAACACCATTAGTTTGCTAGGAGTTTATCACTGAAGTTAGTTGTGTTCATTTTTACTTAGAAACTTCACCCAGGTAGAGAAAAACACATGAATCACTAATTCCTTCTTCACATTCTTCAAGCAGATGTTGTCTGCACCTGACTTTCAGCAAAATATATGTATTTTTAAAGTTCCTTGATCAGTTCTCAGTACTGCTCCAGCTAGATCCATCAGCAGCACTTGGTATAGCTGATCTTCTATTTTATTATACTTTTCTTACTTAGGTGGCTTCTGGGACAGCATTTCTGCCTCTCTCTCTCTCTCTCTCTCTCTCTCTCTCTCTCTTTCTTTTATTTCACCTCACTGACAGCTAAATTTTTAATTTCTGTATAATTCCTGCTCAACTTTTAGGTCTTTTGAGATAAGACTACAATGCAGGACCTATTCCTTAGAATTCTTTCCTGTTCACTAGCAATTTCACAATGTAGTTTGACTTTAAGTTTCATGTAAATGCCAAAGACTCCAAAATTTACCTTTCCTTTCCAGTCTTTTCTTTTGCTCTCCAGACTCATGTCTACCTGACTTTCTTGACATCTGTTTGTACATCAGTCCCCATAAGAAAATGAACATGTTGCAAGACGAACTTCTGTTCTTATTCTCAGATGCTCCTCCTATAGTCATCTCTAAATAAATAAATTATTAATTAATTAAAATAAAAATAGCAACTCTCTCCTTGAACTAATTCATAATAAACCATGGTACTTTCCCTGTTTTTTTTTTTTTTTTTTTTTTTGTTTGTTTTTTCTTGCCTTACACCCCTATCCAATTTACCACCAAGCTTCCTGGCCTCTGCATCCATATTTATAAGAAACAGATTATTTCTCTCCATCTACACTTACAAACACAGAATTAACTTGAAAGTAATGAACTTTAAGCTTTAGTGCCCCTCACTCGCAGAGGTCCTTTCTGTCCCTCTAGGGGCTCAGGAGAGTCTTCTAGCCATGGCACAGAGATCAGTATGCTGTTTGCACTGTAATACATGTCAATCATGAACCTGAGGCTAGAAATAGGCAGAAGCATGATGGCCATAATATCTCCACACCATTAAGTCCAGTGTAACACTTGCATCCTGAATTGTGTTTGGGACCTACCACTCTACTCCAAGAAGAGGGATCAGAAGGCAACATGGTACTTCTTTCTGTTGAATGCTCATCAAGACCCTGACATACCCAGCTCCTGTAGACTGCCCAGCACAGCAACAATTGTTGAGAGTGAGGCACTTGAGGAGATGGGGTTAGGACAAACTGGGCCAGT
>JAJEJO010005198.1:144807-187003 GCA_020662805.1 Glaucomys volans
CTAGTTTTATTTATTTATTTTTTTAGTGAGAGAATTTTCTTACTATTTTGTTCAGTATAAAATTGTCATATCACAAGGTGACCAAGAAAGTGTTTCTAGAAGCATAGGGAGAGAAGTCAAATAGAGAGCTAGCAGACAGATAATGGTAGCAACACCAATAATTTATAAATTCTGAGATTTTCACGATTGCTTCTATTTTTCGGCAACTTTTTAACATTTGTGATAAGTTTACTTATTCTAAGTAAATATTTCCTTCTGTAAGTACCTGTGTAGCAGGAATTTCATTTTTTAGCAGAGCTCTGCAATACCCACATGTGCTCCTTTGCATTGTCTTCTCCTTATACCAAGGGTCCATCAGTCTCTCATAAGAATTAACTAAGAGACTTCCTAACCTCCCAGGTTTGCCCTGTCATCTCTCCACTCAGTATATCAAAGGAAAGTAACTGTAATCATTTTTAACTACACCTAGGCTGTGCATTCAGTTGACTGGGAATCTGCCAGTCACTTCCTGTCTCACTCAGAATCAAGACCAATGTCCTAAAGAGTAGCCTGACTGCTGACCTGCTTAACTCTCTGAACTTAGCCGGTTTCTCTCTTACTCACACAGTTTCTGTCTGGTTGGTTTCTATCATGCTCTCAGAAAATGCCATTTTCCTACCTGAAGAACATTGTATCGGAGTTCCTCTTCCTGTTTCCTAAGATACCCTTAGATTTTTCATGTTTTTTTTTTTTTTTTAACTTTCTTAGGCAAAATGCTTATAAACAAAAGCATCTGTGTTAGTCAGCTTTGCATGGCAGTGATCAAAATACCCTACGAGAATAACTCAGAGGAGGAAAAGTTTATTTTGGGCTTTCCATTTCAGAGGTTCAGTCCATGATTGACTGATTCATTGCTCTGGATCTGAGGCAGAACATCAGGGCAGAAGGAAAGGGCAGAGGAAGATTGCTCAACGCACGGATGCCTGGAAACAGAGAGAGAGGGGAAGAGACCATGGATGGGTATAATTCATGTCGCATCCCCAGTGACTTACTTTCTCCAGCCATGCCTCACTTGCCTACAATCGCCACCCAGTGATCCATTCATATTGTTAATCCACCATATGGATCAATCCACTGAAGATCTTATAGCTCTCATAATCTAATCATTTTACCTGTGAACATTCCTGTTTTGCTTAACATGAGAGTTTTTCAGAGGGTATTAAAAAACTCAAATCACAATAGCATCTCAATGAGATCTCCTGGGCCACCCTACCTAAAATTAATTCCTTAACACCTACAAACAAAGAAATCTTTTTCTGATCTCTGCTTTTTTTTTTTTTCCTGTATCATCATGACCTTGTAAAAAATGCTGAAGTCAAATAGGTTGGCTTTTTTAAATTTCATTTTCCTCTTACTGCTCCATAAAAGGGGAGATTTTTCTCTGGGTTGTTCACTTGCTATTAACTCTTCTAAAACCTAATTGATATCTGGTATTTCATTGGCCCTTCTTTAATGTGTGTTGTATTCATGGGTGGTAAAGGAGTGAATAGTTCATGTTTCCTACATTGTGCTCTTCAGAGTACAGAGACAAAAATCTCAAGTTCTCCAATTATTGTTTTGGTCCTTTGTATAATAAAAAGTCACTAAAGTTTTGTGACTTTTCAAATAAAAGCTATAGATCTGTGTTTATGAGAGACAGTTTTGAAAACACAATTGAAGATAGCCTGTTTGGGGTAAAGCAAGAGACCAGTTAGTAGCAATCTGATAATCTGAAGGTGTAGTTTATGACACAAAAATCCTGAAAATTTCATGAATGATTTTTTCTAGTTTGTGTTTCTGTTTTATTTTGTTTACTTTATCCAAATATTTGAAATCTCCAAACTGAAAATAAATCACCAAAGTATATTCGATGATACCCAAAGAATCCACCTTTATCATTGGCAGGAGTAGTGACATGCTTTCAAGAAGTTTTCTTCTAGGAATAAAAATAAATTACTTAATAATATATGATCCATTTGCCAACAATGCTTCCACCTTTGTGGAATATGATCTGGGTGTGCACACACATGAAAATACACAGCACATACATTCATTCCATCTATCCATAAAACAGCACAATCTTATTCTGTGGGGAGCATGGCAGTGGGAAGAGAGACTCTTTCTTCAGTTCTTGGTTTCCAGAATTCACATACCTCTCCTCCCCCAAAACTGTAGATAGCAAACTGCTCTTCATGGACCAAAACATACACATGAGAGGCTGGAGAAAACAGGAAACAGATGGAAAGAAAGAGGAGGAGGTGGAAGGAAATGAAAGGGAAGCAGGCTGCCACCTGTTTTCCAGCACAATGATCATTAAAGTTATCACATGTTACGCCAGAAGCTTTATTTTAAATACCCTTGTCTGCTACCTTCTGAGTTAAATAAATAGTTTTGAATATGCATGTTATTTAAATTACTTTCCATCACAGTCAATGACTGCAGTTTAATTTACTGAGCAACTTAGAGTCCTTCCAAGAAAAAAAAAAACAAAAAAAAAACAACAACACACACACACATATACATATATGGAATACTTTCCCTATCTTGTTCATTCAGGAACATTCATTGTTTCTGAAAATAAAGCATCATATTGGTACCTAAGTAAATGCTTCTTGATAGGACCACCTAATAGTATTCTTTAAAAAATAAATAAGCATTCTATTTTCGAGTGCATAAATGTTAGGAAAGGTCATAATCTAACAGATTCATATTGGCCCCAAGAAAGTTTTTCACTTTGAGGCTAGGGTTAATCTTCAAATGAAAATTTCTGGATATCTAAGCCATACATACTTCACCTTAATTTCTTCCCAACATAAAAGCAGGTATGCTGTGCTGATATAGCTGTTATGGAACTATAGTTATATTAGTGTTGATTAAATACAAGGCCTGTTGAAATAGCAAGATTTCTAAGTTAGTCATTATTGGTTATTTAATGTGCATATTCTTGACTGCTATTAACCACGAACATGATAATTTTTGCTGAGCACGACAGTGGGATTCCATTTCTCTCTTGATGTTTATATGTGTTTGTTACAATAAACATATTGATGATGGGGAAATAGAAAGTTCTGATTGTGCTAAGCATTCATGTCTCTAAACTGATATTGCATTGATTCGATCAGAAGTTACAGACTTTATTACAAGGCCTTATTGTTACTGCTAATTTTTAGGCTACTGATAAATGTACATTGAATTGAAAATGAGTATTCTCAGATGAAAATGAACCAAATTATGAGAATATTTAACCAGGATCTTATGATCTCAGTTTCATCATTATTTTTTGTTATCTATTCAAATTTACTTAAATTACATCCAAATTGGGGATCATGTTTTGGTAATTAAATGATCAGTGGCTATTAGAACATATTCCTTCCCTGCTCAAAGAGAATAATTTTAAAATCTAGACAGAATACCAAAAACTGGTACACTAGATAGTGATCAGCGAAAGTCAGCCTAGTATTGAATGCACACACTGGAGGGAGGAGAATTGTAGAATCAAAGAGAATCCCAATCCTGTGATTACTGCTGGGGAACAATTAGCATGGTAGAAGAAGAGGGTGTGCTGCTGTTGGTAGAATAATTGCAGTGTTTTGACCAAGGAAATCAGAAGAATGAAGCCAAGAAAGCTCTGGCTATGGAATAGAAAGGAGGAGTTCCTGAAAGGGAGCATTGATCACCCATTCTATCACCCTGAGTTAAGCATATGGGGTGCAGATACAAAGCAGCTAGTGGAAGACAAAAGAGTGACTCTGAGATGAGCCTCTATCCAAGAAACAGAGCTCACGTTTCTAATCTATTTCCTTGCTAAAGCAGGGAAATCACTCTACTAAGAGAAAATAATAGAATCTGCCCACCTGAGCCATTCATAATTCTCACACTGTATTAAAATATTCCCAGTGTAAGAGGGGAACACCCTTTTAAGAGAAAATAAAATTGACTCTGGAATGGCCCAGAGGTTGAAACCAGCAGTCAGAGGTTTTTATTGTTTTGTTGTTTTGTTTTGTTTTGCTTTTGCGGGGTGCCAGGGATTCAACTCAGGGGCACCTGACTGCTGAGCCACATCCCCAGCTCTATTTTGTATTTTATTTAGAGAGCAGTCTCACTGAGTTGCTTAGCATCTCACTAATTTGCTAAGGCTGGTTTTGAGCTCTTGATCTTCCTGCCTCAGCCTCCCCAACCACTGGGTAGTATTACAGGCATGCATCAATTCACCCAGCAGACAGAAGTTTTCAAGTAGCTATTAAAGCTCCCTTCAGTGAAGTAAAGTAAAATGTGCTCATATCAATGAAAATATAGAAAATTTCAACAGAGAAATATGAACAAATATAGAATACACAAGATCTGCTGAAAATTCTAGAAGTATACATACATACTTGATACTTACTACTGGATGAACTTATTAACAGCTAAGATGAAATGATGGATGATATAGGAAACTAAAAGATAAATCAAGGGAAATTATCCAATGTGAAAAACACAGAAAAATAAAATAATAAACAAGTGAGAGGTCACAGTGACTTTGAGACAACATCAATTGGTCTAACATGCATGTATCAGAGTTCCAAAAGGAATGGAAATAGAATGTAGAATAGAATAAAAATGAATTAATACCTGAGAGTTCTCCAAATTTACTTAACTTTGGAAATTTCCACATAGAATATCCTCAACAAACACTGAGAAGAAAAAACAAAGATGATTGCCTCGGTACTTTTCAGCTAAATTGTTTAAAGTCAAAACAGAAAAAGAAAGAAAATTAGCAAATCTCAACATCAATAAGAAATGACACATTGCATAAACTCCGCAAATGAGCTCAAAGATGTGATTACAAATCATCTTCTCATTAGAAGTACATATAACAAGGGCAGCATAAATTATGAGATATTAATCTACACAGTTAAAAGTTTTGTATAGTATGCATTAAAGAGTACAATGTCTAGTTTATTCCCAAGTAAAAACCATACAAATATGATAAAATAAGCCAAGTTAAAGCTTCACAGAAAATTTAAAAGGCATTTTTAAATGTCATATGCAAAAAAGGAAAAAAAATCAGAGAAATAGGAATTGGAGGATAGATAGAAAAATAATGAAGATCAGAGCTGAACCAAATCAATTATATTACATGTTTATTGAAAATCAAATACCAATTACAATGTAGAGATTATCACAACAATTAGAAACCCAAATAAAAGACTAGGTATGAATTTATGCTGTTTATATGAATAGCACTTTAAATATTATAAGACACAAAATAGGTTTAAATTCAATAGATAGAAATAGCAATACTATGCAAGCAGAAATTATAAGAAGGTTGGAGTCACTTATCATTATCAGATCAATAGACTCCAAAATAATTTTGTTGTTCAATATAGAGGACAAATTCATAATGATGACAAAAATAATTTGACCCGGAGGCTCTAATAATCACAGCCATGTAAGTACCTAATAACAGAGTTTCAAATGCAGGAAGTGAAAATTGGGAAAATCAAAGGGAGAAATGGTTTATTCCACAATCATAAATGAATATTTTAACATCCTTTTCTCAGTAATTGACAGACAACTAGATATAAGGTGAGATTTGGAAGATCTCAACAGTACTTGATTTGTGTCCTTCCCCCATGTCTTAAATAAGACCCACAGCTGAACGTGGCAGTGTTCATGTTCTTCAAGAGTGTGTGAGATTTGAAAGATTAACCATAGGTGTTCCATGAAAAAATTCTTACTAAGTTTAAAAGATTAAAATCATAGAAAATGTTTTTACCAAATGATTAAAAATTAAATTCTAATTAATTTAATTAGTAATTAATAACAAAAAGATACTTTTAAAAGCCCTAAATATTTGGAAAATAAATAGCACATTCTAAAAATTTCACAGGGTTAAAAAGAATCACTAGTCAACTTTGAGTTACAAAATGAAAAATTCAACAGATAAAAGTTAAAAGGGTATAGGTAAAGCAGTTAAAAATTATAACAAATGTATAAAAAAGAAAGATCTGTAATGAAAAATTTGAGATCACACTTTAATAAATAGAAAAAACAAATTAAATGCATAGTATAGGGAAGGAGATAATAAAGATAAGATTTCCATGAAATATAATATAAAAATTAGTAATGAATAATTATAAACCTCTGAAACAACTGATCAGAATTAAGGAAAGAAGAAACAAATTATCAGTAACAGTGAAAAGGTACACCAATAAAAATTCTATTAATGGTAATAGGTATATGTTAAAAGTTTGTGATAAAATAATTGACGACCTAGAGGGAAAGAACAAACCTGATAAAAGAGAAATTTTAGTAAAACAGTCCCAAGAGTAAGTATAAACTTTAATACCAGTATACAAATGTAAAAATATTAAATTACAATATTTTTCATAAAATTAACCCTAGAATTATCTAATTCTAATATTGTTTACTTTTTACAAATATATTTGAATAGTAAGAATCTTACACAAAAGCAGTATAAATCTTTCCACAACTATTTCAGAAAATATGAGAACTAAGACTAACTTCTTAATATCTTTTGATGAAACAAACATCCATATATATATAAACATATGTGTGTATATCTATGTGTGATGGATGGATCATTATAGACTAAGAACATTCATAAGCATGGACATAAGAACTGCACAAAATATTAGTAAATGAGATTCTGTAATCTATAATAGGGACAAATATACTATACTAATGAAGATAACTTTGCCCCTTAGAGATTGCAAGGCTGATTTAATATCTAAAGATTCAAGCAAAGTAATTAAGAAAATAAAAGGAAAAAAATCATAAAATTCCAGCAAATTCAGAAAAAGTGTTCTAACACCCAGTTATCTAACACCCAGTTATGATAATAATGTTCACTAAACTATTAATGAAAGAGAAATTCATAAATCCATAAAGAATAGCTGTGATTTGGACTTGTTTTTTCCCCCTGAAATTAATGTTAAAATTGAATTCCCATTATGAGATATCAAGAGGTGGAAGCTCTAAGAGGTGATTAGGGCGTTGCCCACATGAATGATTTGCCCACGTGACTAATAGATCAATTGGCTAATGAGTTATTTCTAGACTTGGTCTGCCCTAAAAGCCAAGGTGGCTAGGCTTCTTGCATACTCCCTGTCTCTTGCCTCAGGACTCTGCCATCAGACAGCTGTCACAGATGTGGCCACTAAAAGGTGGCCCCAAACTATAAGCCAAAATTAATCTCTTTACTTTATCACCCAGCAGTCTTTGCATTTTCTTACTAGAAGGAGCTGTGAGTACTTTTGACTATCAATATAGAAATGAAAAAGGAACAAAATGTTTTGAAGGCAGACTTTATAACTAAAATGTAAGCAGAGAAGGAAGATTTGACTTGAAAGGAAGAAATAAAAACCTGTGGCAAAGGAATTGCTTGCTATGGAGATTACTAGGGATGGAAGAAAGACGTGGTTCTATGCATCGAAACAATGGGAAGGAAACACCTTGAAGGCAGCTCAGTAATCTCCCGGATTTTCTTTCCATTTTAGGACCAACGACACAGGAGGGCAGGAGGTTTTCTGGAAAGAGGTTCAGAGAGTACTCCACACTGCCTACTGCTTTCCTGTGAGGTGCTCTACAACCAACCCAGAGGTGACCCAAATGGGTAAGACCGATCAGAAGGCAGCAAGCCACAAACTGACCACATCAGTGTGTTTGTTGGTGCTGACTCTGCAGGTGTGCAGAATGCAGGAGTTATGGGGTAATGAAAGTCATTATAGGGTAATAATTAGTTCCAACCTCTAGGTTCTGTTGTTTAGAAAACATTGATGTGATGATTGCCTGACAGAATTTCCAGGTTGATCATTTGGTTGACAAATTGTGATCCTCTGTGTTCCTGTAGCAGATACACAATTTTGATGGTGAAAAGTTATCTTGGCCAATTTGAAGTGATGAGAGTTGAAAGATAGAACTAGCTTTCTAAGGGGGAATCATCGTGGGCTATTACAATATTTCAGCATTTAAAAATTTACCTTTTTATCTCAAGGGTGTGGACCTTAAGGTCAACAGGACAATTAAAATGTCTATCTACTCTTCATTAAAACTGAATGGCAAATTTGTTCTTTTTCAAAATCAGAAGGTGTGAGACTGAGAAAGTCCAGGTCTCCTGGACAAATATCCTAATCCTGCCCTTGAGCTGGCATCATTACAAGAGGCTTGTTGTCAGAGAGCAAGTGAGGCTGGGAAAGAGAGCTGTTGCCAGCCACTGCTCTCTAGGAAGCCCCACTAAGGCCATGGGAAAACAAAACCATTTCCAAGGATCACAGGCTTTGAATTAATAGAACCCAAGGAAAAGTGCAGAGTGGTGTGAAAGTTATGCGATGAGATGGCTCCACTGGCTCCAGTTAGGGAGTGTGAGCTTGTCTGACAGGCACTTTCCACGCAGGCCCAACACCTCGGCCCCCATTAACAAGTACAGCCCTTCGGGTTTCTAACACAGTTGGCTTTTCAGTGATGTGTTAACCGCTCTTTAACTAGCAAAGTAGGAGGGCAAAGTAGAAGGAAATCTTCGAGGGTGAGAAATTCTCAGATGTGAACTTTTAAAGCACAATGACACTAATTTTAAGTCAAACTTGAAAAAAAAAAAAAAAAAAAGAAAGAAAGAAAGAAAGAAAACCTAGTTAGTATAGCTATGTGCCAGACTCTACAGATGTCAGTCATTTGTGAGCACATTCCTTGGTGTTTGACCTCAGGATCCCTGTGGCTACAAGCTCCTAGATGGAATTTCTAATTAAAAAGAAAAAAATAGAGCTCCCATCAATTTAACCCCAAGTTGCTTCATCAAACCTTCACCCTCACCCTCCCTCCTATAGGCGCCCCCATAGTCTCTTATTCATATCAACGATTTGAACTTGACGGCACCTATGGAGGAACTGGCAGCTTTTCTCCAAAAGAAACGCCATCCATGCTGAAGTTACTTCAACACCTCGAAATTTACCTTTCCAACTGAAAGGTTTCATACATGGTGAGTAATACAATTCACAAAGGACCTATTTATAAAAGGATTCCCTGTGCCCTGGATGATAGTTGCTAAAGTCATTTTCTTTTACTTTGGATCAAGGCTGGGGAGAATTTTGACTTCATAGAACACTCTTGTATTTACACAGATGTGGAGCACCTCATATTTTATTCACATTTCTTTGCCTCTCCAGGATTTTTCTTTGTCTCTTCTTTTCTCTTCCACTCTGTCTGTCTGCATACCTCTCTTCTACTCCAGGTCTTTCTTTATTAAAAAATATAAGGATGGTGAAAGTTCTGGGAAATTCCTACTGGAAAGTACATTACAATTTTCAGTAAATTTTCTATTCCAGATTCTTTTTACCAAGAAGACAAATGTTAAAATGGTTCCATTATGTTTATTGACAAGTTGTTTCATCAAGGGTTTTCTGAACTTGTTTAGGATTTCCCACAGGTAGCTAAAACGAAAAAAGTAAACATGACACATTTCAAGGTGATTTTTAAATTTATTTTGGTTCTTGAACAGAGTCAAAGGCGTATTTGGTATCTCACCTCTGAATTGTAGGATCCTCTCTCTTTCTCTCTTTCTCTGATATGCAAAATTGAATGCACTCAGTTCATATTTAAGAAAATAATTCTAGGATCTTAGAGCACTGCTTAGGTGAAGTGTCATTATTTAGTGTTCTTTGAATTCACTTAGGAAAATTACATCACTGGACATTTTGTTTCAGACAACCTAATGAGTTTTCATTCCCATTTTTGTTAATGTATAAAATAAAACTTATTTTTCAGTAATCCAAAATCATAAAGAACAGCTCCAATTGATCTCTACTAAGACACTTCTTTCAAATTCAAAGTCAAGGAAAGTACCCTTTCTTTGGTGTTCTCATTAGCAATAGAGATAGGGAGTTAAGAAAATGTGTAGTGTTGTGGTATGGGTAGGCTTTAAAATAAGTGAGCAGTACTCTAACCACTGCTAAGGGGCAGTGGAATATTAAGAAGAGATATTACAGCCATAAAAGTGAATAAGGCCCAACTTTATACTAATAGTTCACTCTTTAAATGGGTCTGATGTTTTTCCTTTAGTTTCTTTCACCTATTGTTAAAATAATTCCTTTTACCACCTGTTCTTTCTGCTTTAGGCCATTTTGACAGTAAATACGTAAAAAAGAATGTGCCAATTAGGGACTGTGGTATAGAGGCTATTTTATTAATAGAGAATCACAATTAAAATATCTTTTACTCTGTATAGCTGTTATAGCAGATTACATTAATGAGGACTGACCCTTTGTAAATTTCAGTTATATAGTAAGCATTGATTTTCTTCCATCAAAGCTCATAAATTATTTTTTCTTAGTCTAAGACAGATTCTAAAGCTTAATCACAATTCAAGCTGTGACTTATGACTGTGATACTGAAATAGAAAGGCATAATAATATTTTTACATTAACTTTGAATAGAGGTCTATATATTTGGGAATATTGGTTTCTGATGACCAGTGATGAAATTATTTGGATTTTTACAAAGAAATGCAACTGGGTAGGCTCTGACTGTGTAATACATAAAGCAAAGTAAGAATGTTCCCTATAAAATCAGGAAGACTTTTACATATGAATTAACCAGTCTTACACATTCTAGAAAAAGAGCGTGCTTAATGTGCTTGACGTTTTTTGTACCTCTGATTAGTATGACCATATTTGGCTTTTTGTATGTATCACACTAGTCTTTTTTCCCAGAAAAATCAGATCAGGAAAATATTCCCTTAGTAGCTTAGATGGCCCTGGCTATTTGCAATGAAAATTTACAGAGTCACTGAGATGTGGAAAATAGTGAAACACTGCTGAATTTTAATTATTTTTGAATATTTTCCAATGCAGCTATTATACATAGAACATTGTTTAAAAAAGAAACAGATGGAGAGACAGAGTAGAACTACAAGAGACAGAAAACCATTTAATTTCTTATTGATACATAGAAACTTATCTCAACATAATCTAGTTCTATATATTGTTTCCTTATTAGGCTGCATGAGGAATTTTCACTTAATGTTTTCTTTTTCTGTTTTGTTTTATTCAGTTCAAATAATCTTTAGGTAATGGAAATCTTTGCAAATATAGAAAATTAGAAGCAGATTACAAAATGACACTGGCTTTTTGCAGTGGAAATTTACATATTGTCACTGAGAGATGGAGGATAGTGAAACCCTTTCATACATAGTTTACATATATATGTATACATATATTATCTTTCAGAAAGTGATTCTGACATTGTCACCATGTTTGGTACTAAATACTATGACCTAAATTCTGAAGCACTGAATTTGGAGGCTTATGGACACCTAGGACATGCTCAAATTTAAGGCAAGGATTTCAAGGACCACCTTCCTATTTCTTCCTAAAAGTAGTTCTATTGAAGAGCAATTTACACACACTGATAGAACCCTTTTACTTGATACCCAAAAAGTTCCCAAGTTAAAAAGAAAATCTGTTCAAATTTATTGCATCTTTATAATCATTATATGACTTTATATCTCTCACAATTTCAAATGTTAAGAAGGAAAAATAAAGGCTGACTTTCAATCAACAAAGTTTGGATTTTGACCTTACTTCTTATATTTTCATTATGTTTTGAACCAGAATTTTTTTATGCATGAAATAAGGAAAATTACAATCACCCATAATATTAAAGTAAAGAATATATATGCCAGACAATTGATAATTCATATATAAAAATCATACAGGTTTTTTTCCTTCTCTTTAAATATAAATTCAGAAACTACTATGGGCAAAGCTCTCTCTAAAGGACAAAAATATATATAAACTACATAAGAGAGATTAGAATGTGAACGATATGGATTTAATTTTATATTCAGAGGGTGAAGAATTCTATAATTGGAATGAAAAAGTGTGAATATCTGAATTCGAGGAAGACAGATTAGGGTTGGTATCCCATTAGCAGTCTTAAATTACAGGTTAACAATTTTAATCATAGTTTTAGGTGATGTGGCTTTAAGTAATGGTAACAACATAGTCAAAACTTACTTCAACTGATTGCATTCTATACTACCAAGTAGAAACTGGCAGAACGAATAGGAAGACAAAACCGAGAAAAGGGGGAAATAAAAATATAGGTTAGAATATGGGAAAAATCTCAAAGACAAAATAAAAAAAGCTTTTGAGATTAAATAACTTATGGAATGGTAAATTAATTTGAAATTATCCTGAAATTATAGACTATTCAGTGGTGAAAGTTCAGCTGGCTTCATGGAGAGCTTACATATTCTGGTTTTTTTTATTATGAATGGTTGAGGCACTGGTATGATATTAAAATGGAAAAAGCAAGATGAAAGTTAGAAAATAATGTTGAAAATAGAAATAAATATCAGAGTGTCATTCAAATATAGGTTGATTATTGCACATAATCACTGGGGAGGATCATGCTTCTGCTTGCCATTGAGAGTTGAATTGGCCCCATGACTGGCTTTGGTCAGTGCAGTGCAAGAGGGAGTAGTGTGTGACTTCTGGGAAGTGCATTGAGAGTCATTTTCTACAGTCTACTGATCTCAGTCTCTATTTCTTCACAGAAACCAGAAATATTCCCCATGGTGTAGGTCTGAGCCTCAGAATGTAGACAATGACATTGAACAACACCCAGTGCCTTGTCCTCTGCCTGTCCCACTTCACACCACTCTCACTGATACCACAGTGATGTGACCATAACTATAACTCCTGTTAGGCAGGTACCATTAGGGAAACAGACCTATTCTGTTGGAGGTCACTAAAGTATCAGGTTATTTATGTAACATTACTTAGCATATTTTGGTGGATATAAACAGAAGTAACTACGAATCTTCTGAGATGGATGGTTATTTAAAACAAGAAAGAATAGAGAGATGAGGAAAAAACAGAGAGGGAAACTTAGAAAATAATTGTAACCACGCACAGTGACACATGCCTGTAATCCCAGATTCTTGAGAGGCTCAGGATTGAAAGTTCAAAGCCAGCCTCAGTAACTTAGCAAGGTCCTAAACAAGTTAGTGCAGTCCTGGGTCAAAATAAAAAAAAATAAAATAAAATGAAAAGGGCTGGAGATGTTGCTCAATGGTAAAAGAGTTCTTGGGTTCAAGCCCCCCAAAAAGAAAATAATTCTAGAGACTAAGTAGAAAGATAAATCAGTAAGTGTAAAGAGGTCAACAGGTTCAAGAAGAGGCTTTTGAACAATAATTATTTTTTTCAAGAACAGTAAGTATTATAAAGAAGTAAAGTAAATATTCTTTCAAGAACATTGAATATTGTAAAGAAATAAAGTAGCAGGAGGAGAATTAAAATGTATATAAAATTCTGCTGAAAGAACTTTAATCTTAATGCTCCTCAGAAGTAACTTAATGTTTCTGCACCCTCTTGCCAGAAAAGCATTTAAAATTGCCAGCATTTATAGAGAGGCAAAAAGAATGACAATATCAACACATGCAATCAATCTGTCAGCTTCTCTAGAAATGATATGTTCTATCCTTTTATCAAAAGTATTGCCATCAAAATCGGCCTGAACTTCATTGACTTGTAATTTCCATTTATCTATGGCTACCATCACCACTAATAGAATTCACTAACATATAAAAATGGTTTCTGCATTTTTCTTTCCTTTTTTTTTTTTTTTTTTTTTTTTGCGGTGCTGGGGATTGAACCCAGGGCCTTGTGCTTACAAGGCAAGCACTTTACCAACTGAGCTATATCCCCAGCCCTCTGCATTTTTTTGTACTATTAAATATTATGATCTTTGATCATAAGAAGAGTCTCGCTTGAATCATCTCAAGGAAACATGGTATTTTGTACAGGTGAACTGGACCTATAATTGAAATGTCATGAGTAATCGAGGAATCCCCAGGGAAGAGTCAAGGTACTCTTGTTCCCCTGGGAGCCTGTCCACTCACTTCTATCTGTGTGAAGCTGAGGACTGACCTCTCAGCCAGGTTGACTTAATCAAGGTACTATATTCCACTCTCATTGATCTCTTGGGAGGCAACCTGCCAACATTTTTACTGGTAGAAATTTCTTATTATGACCAAACATTCTCCTATTTTTGTGTACATTTCTCTTTCATATTCTGCATTTGTAAATTATTTTTATATGGGAAATACAAAAGTATCTGGCACAAACTTAATGCCACTGAATTATTTTCTATTGTTATTCAGGTGATGATTCTCTACAAATGATTGCAACATGGTCTAGTCCTGAAGCTTTCTCTTTTTTCCATCCTCTGCATTTCACCTGGATAAACCATCCCTAACCTATAAATAGGACCACACTGAAAGTTTTGCCGATACTATTGTTGGATTCTGGAAGGTACCTCAAAGATTCATGAGTTAAAGACTTGGTCCCCAACCTAGTGCACTACTCAGGTTTGGTAGAACAGTTAAGAGGCTGGCTTAGAAGCTTACATCTTGGGGGGTTGTCCTCAAAGGGCTCTGAGGGATCCTGGTATCTTGCTTTCTCTTTTTTGCTTCTCAGGCACTATGAGATTAGCTACTTTGATCCACCACAGGTTCCCTATAGTGATGTGGTGCTTTGTAACAAGTTCAAAAGCAACAGGACCAAGCAACTATGAACTGAATCCTCTGAAACTGTGAGTCAAAATAAGCCTTTCATTTTAAAAAGTTGATTATTTCAGGTATCTTGCTATGATAACAGAAAGAAGACCACCACCACCTCCTAGACAAACTTCAAGCTACTTTCTCAGGATCACTAGACCTTTACTTCCATGCCAAAGACCAACTCTATAAACCTCATGTAGTACATTTTGCTATCTCATTGCTACCATAAATTTGTGGATGTTCCTCCGTCTTTACCCAGCTAATTCATACCTCTTTGCTGTTGTCCTTTCCTGTTCCTGCTATTTGCAATGTCTACTGCACAGCAGCTTTGTTTCTAGGTAGGTCTTTTTAATTTTCATTTTTTTTTGAAAATTCATTTTTCTAACTTACATGTTAAAGTCCTGTATTTTTTTGTATATTTTCATTGTGAACACGATGTTTTGAAGTGTAAATGCATTGTGGAATGACTCAGTTGAACTACTTCACATGCACTACCTCACATGCTTATTATCTTTTGCTGTAAGAACCATAAGATCTACTCTCCTAGTGGTTTTTCAGATACAATGCAGTCTTTTTACTGTAGTCTCTTTGCTGTACCCTAGATCTCTTGAACTTTTTCATCCTATTTATAATTTTGTATCCTCTGCATAGTATCTCCTTGACATTTCATCTTTTAAGTTTTTAGCTCTTGTAATATCTGTTTCAAGAAATTTTTCCTGAACATTCTTCCCCAGTGAGGCTGCTCAATATTTCCATCATTCAGTCATCGCAGTAATCATGTTACAAATAAGGATTGGTCTGAAGATTTTCTCACTCAACTTACTACCTTACCGTCGGAAGCTTTTCACCTCAAGAACTCAACTCACTCCTTCTGGCAACTTCTATTCTACTTCTTAAAGTCAGTAACTGTGTTAGTTTTGTTTCAACCTTAGCACCCTCAAACTTTCAGACAAAAAGTAGGTGTTTGCAAACTCTGAATCCAAGAATGAAAGATGTCACTGTGTATAAAGCAACAATTGGGTAAGTATATTTTAGGTATCCCTATTGACATGGTTTCTTTGTTTTCTATTGTTTTAATATATTATCTCTTTAATATTTTCTGAAGTTAGGCAGGGTTCACATTGAATCCATGACTGTAAAACCTTAGTATTATATGAGCTCGAGAGACAAAGTAACATAAGCTTCTTAATAGATGAGGAAATTACGGAAGAGGAATTAAGTGATTTGCCTGGACGAATGTTGGCAATGGTGCCAGAAGTTTCTCTAAAAGCTAAAACATCTCAGGCACAAGTTCAGTTATATTTCTATTAAGTTCCACTCATTGTGTCCTTTATAGGTCAGCATTGTTGGCAAATCACACCTAAATCCAGAGTAATGATGTAATGAGAAACACAGATATTATTTTTTGCTGTCTAATTATTTTTAACTAATATCCTTTGACCTCCTACATTGTGCCAGGCTATTAAGGTATATTACTCTTTGAGTTAACTGAGTCCTGAAATCTAAGTCTTTTATTCTGTCATTTGTGTTTAAGGAAACTGAAAGCACAGATTTTGCATAGGATTCCTAAGTGTCGAAGAGCTGAGAAATTGAAAGCAGGATGATCTACTCCCAGATTCAGGCTGTATCAAAGTTGAACTAAAACAGGCACACTAAACAAACAGAAGCTGCTTCTATTTCCTTATCCATTAAAAAATGTCTATATTGGGGAACAACTTGGCTAATTAGAAATAATAAAGTGTGATAAGATGAAAAATAAAATATAGAGATAGAACATGTCATTCAATGATCATTGATGGAAAAAGTAGGAGGTTGTCATTTATTTGTCATCTAATATGTGCCAGGTATTCTTCTCCAACTGCACAGAAATCTAGACACTTTACTCCCATTTCAGACCTATGAAAATTGAAGTTTAAAGTCAAATCAGTATTTTTCTCCACTCAAAAATTCTCTGGGCTTTGTGCCAATTGACTGCAAATTAAAACTGGTTGAACTTCACAACCCAAAGATGGAGAAAGGCAGACTTTTTTTTCAATGAAAGATCTAAAATCAAGATAAGAAAGATGAAAGAGTAATGTGTGTTGAGAAACAGGAAGCAGGAGAGAAGTTGCAAGAAAGAATACAATTGGAGATGAGGTGAGAAGGGCAAGCAGAGTCCTTGAAGTGAAAAGTTATGGATGGTAGACTGTGGGGCCTATCCTCAGTTGCACAAGCAAGAGAAATGCAAGAAATACTTTAGAGCTCTATGGAAACTAGAAATAAGATAAATCTGGTAGTGGTAGATGTAGAACTATTGAACCAAGAAGTGACTGGAAGTAGGGAGCTGAGACAGATGGATATTCCAACATTTTAATCAATAACATGAATAATAGTGAGATTCAAATTATGGTACCTGTAATGAAGAGAGAAAGCAGTAGACAAATATGTTCTATGGAGGCTTTAGTGAGACACCTGAGACATGATTTGAATCACAGTATAGCTGATTCTACACAATCACTGTGTGCATTTTAATGCTTTTCTGTATCCAATGAGTGAAGTGCATTCAATCTGAAAATAGTACAGGAAATACTCATTTGTTTCCTGTAATCACATAACTATGATATGTTATGGTATGCCAAACACATGGGTCGTTTAGCTATTCCTGCTCAGAACCTGCCAACCACATGGGAAAAGTTGCAAAACACATTTGAAAATGCCATGTGGATTTTTTTTTTAAACTCCATGTGCATTTATTACAAAGGAGATAGCTTCTGGGATGAGCAAGTCAAACCAATGTGTGTTTAAAAGCTTGGTAACCCTGCCTTAGATTCCCTCTAGCACAATGTACTTTTGAATGATGTCAAGCTTTGACTAAACATTCCTCTCTCACATACCAACTAGCATCTGTTAGGGTCCTTCTCTCCCTGAGCTCTGGTGATGGCTGTGCTATTTGTTATTTATGGGGGGAGGATCAATTATTTATGAGTTTCTGAAGGTGTCCAGAAAAACCAATTTTTCTACAGGTATACTCTAAACCCTCAAGTTCACTGCTACAATGTTACTTCTTCAGTGAAGATTAAATAAATGCCTTTCTCATATCTCTTCAGATTAAGCCAATTCACTTAGCATTGGCTTCTTGCATCTGCTTTGTAGCCACACTTTTCTAGAAATTTCTGCACCACCACATCTGAGCTGAAATTCCACATGCACATACCTTGGAGAGCCCTCTTTACTATAATTTTGTTCCCTTTTAATCATGGAGTTAAAAGTCAGGAGACAACTATTGGAGTTTTATTATGTGATTCCAAGATGTTCTAATAACAGACCACGTGGAAAGCAGAGAGGAGGCATGTGGAGAAGGAGCACCCATATTTCTTGACATCAAAGTGAACAGTAAAGAATAAAGGAGTCATGCAATAGCCATCACCTACCTGTATTTGTTACCTTTTAAAAAGGACCAGAGGTACTGAAATGTAAGTGCAAGGAACTACTATGAGGTCAGACCCCTTCCACCCCACTCCCACAGCTATTAAAAATGCATTTATTTTGAAAGCACTGTGAGCATTTTTAATCATTTTGCTTTGGTTATGACAAACAAGAAAAACCCTTATCTCACAATTTTAAACACTGTTTAAGTATATAGTAAAAGGTGTAAGTACTTCGTGCCTTCTTTGCTGTTGGTAGTTTTATGTTTATTAACTTTGAGAATTTTTCTGTGAGTACAAATATGCATTATATGTTCAAATATGATTTTGTTTCAGTCTTTTAAAGAAGGCGAGGTCTCACGAATGGTGTTCTATAGCTTCTATTTTATTTCACAATATGCTCCAGATATTTTTCTAAATCAGATCTAATTCAATTAATTTAATGGCTGCACAGTTTTCCATTTGTGGATATTGTGCAATTCATCTCTCTCTCTCTAACATACACTTAAACACACACCACATACATACACACCCTCACTTTTTTATTTCACTATCAATGTTGCTCTCAGTTTCCTTGTACATATATTTGCATATGTGTTCTCAAGCATTTTTTTAAGTGAGTGGAGTTGACTTGAGCAAGTAAGGATCCAACATTGGGAATTACTTAGTATCAGGAGAGGTTCAGAGATCTCCATCCAAGAATGTGGGCAAGTAGTACTTATGAACAGAAAAAAGTAATGATGTACAGAAAGAGTTTCACAGGTTACAGTCCTTTTGGCATTTTGTAGGAAGTAGATTCCTATAAATTGTTCAGCATTTAAAAATATTTTCCCCTTCACCTAGTGAATGAGAGACACACACACATCTCTTAACTGTGTCTCCATCGTCTCAAAGCAATAAATACAGAGAATATTTTAGACAAATATTTGGAAATTTTATATCCAGAGTGATAACATGATGAAGTATAATTCTCAGTCATGAAATATTTGTATACATTGTCCAAATTACACTATCTTCTTAGCTCCAAGGATTCATTAAAATATTTAAATAATGTCTTCTCTTTCTATATCAGCATCCAGAACCAAATTTGCTTTGTGGTCCAGTTATCTATCTCTACTTGACATTCATCAACCCGCTGTAATTTTAATGCTATTTTATTCTTCTCTTTTCTTCCAGCAGTTTTTAGTATCAGCCTGTCTCTACAGTAAAGAACAAAGCTACAGTGGAAATGACAGCTTCCCTAGAAGCCTTCTAAGTACCTTCCTACGCTCTGGGTTTGTTTGTTCTCTTTAGAAAATCAGAGAACACAAAACATGGGCTACATCTGACAAGATGCTGAGTTGAACTCATTTTTAGCAGACTTCATGCTGTGGCTGACAGTTTTGTAGCCAAAAGAGTGAGCTGGGAAAAAGAAGGGAGAATGGGACAGTATTGCAATACTTAATATTTTCTTTGCCACCTACCTCACTGATTGGTTTTTAAAGAAGTATCTTGTGGTATAACAGAGTATTGTCAGTTTTGTTGGGGAAAAAAAAGTCACAAAGTTGAAGTGATTCTGTTTTTATGAAAAAAATGGACCATTTAATTGTAAAGGATGGAAAGTTTATTTGTGCTTATAATTATGGAAAGAATTAGATACAAATATCTAAAGTAGAAAAATAAAAGTAACTATTTTTATAGCTGTTATGTAAGTTATTATGTAAGAATAAATTGTGAGTTTTTATGTAAGAAGTTCTGGAAGTAGAGTAGTAGTTCAGTAGAAAGGAACTATGTTTCTAAACCTATAGTGAGAGTTAAAAAATGTATACAATCATGCTAATTTCTAAAGATAATAATACTTGGGCGTTCTATTATGCATTTAATAGGGAACTTATTAAAACAGTCCAAGCCACCTGTTTCTATGTATTCCATGAACAATTTCTGACAACCTAGAAATCATTACTAGTAAAATGTAGGTTGCACTGACAACACAGAACTGTACAGATTGAAATGATTAGTCTATTTATACTGGGTTGCTCTCACAAAGGAGAAAAACAACAATTGAATCAGGTCAGTCGCCTTAATATGCAAGAAACAAACTATTTTAAGCTAAAAACTGCATTCATTTCAGTTAATTGGCACCCGTTGAAAATCAATTTGATGAAATCCCACACTGTTCCACATTATCTGTATCATTTGGTTTCTCTGCTTCAGGAACATTATGTAGCCACCACCAAGGCAGTCACGCAGAAAAGTGTTATTTATGCAGCCTACTAAACTGCCTCTGTAGCTATTGTCATTTAAAAAGACTTAAGCATTACTAGCCTGCGAACTCTAAAATTCAGGGGTGAAATAGTACACCTTGTATGGTCTGATGTTTAGGAGTAACAGAGGGAAATACAAAAGGCAAGTTATTTTCTTTCTTCTATATTTGCATATTCTCTATATCCCACAATAAACTGGGGTAAGATTGATTGTGCTCATCTCTCATTCGTGAGTATTATATACGTAGCTATCTAAGAGAGTTGTTCTCAATATTGAAATTATGCCAGTCTAAATACAATATTGCCTTTTACCTTTCAACAACTTGAATTGCTTCATGAAAGGAGCAATTTACCTAAATATCTGAGCATCTGGACGCAGGTCTTCTACTTACAATTTGCATACCAGACAAGTTGTTAAAAATTTCTAGAAAATGATAGCTAGGATTTCAAGATAGGAAGTCCAAAGTAAATTATGATTCAGAAAACCCATTTGGCTAAAGTAACATTTTATGCAATTAAATCCATGCATTAAATATACTGGCAACTTATTTATACTGTTCCATAACTTTGGGACTATGGCCAATATAACTAAGTTGGAAGGAAATTCTGCTTTTTCAAAGTGGCTACCTCTTCCACTGCAGAAGATAGACTTTGTGATTCTGGTATGTCTTATTGTGCTCTAGATCCAGGGCATATGGAGTTGTGTGGTGTCCCGTTTAATTTTTTGTTAACTTTTTTAACACAAAGGCACTTGTATCTCTTAAGCACTGCTTTAGGTTCACTTAAAAGTACAGGTTCTAAATAAAATTCAAACATCAATTTTGTTTTGGATCTTTCAGGTCCATTGCTTGCTCATTTGACACTTTATCCTGAATTAGAGAAAAGGGTCTCTTGGAGAGTGAACATATCCTAGCACCTCCTGCCAGACATCTTCTCCTCATTTGGGCACTATTTTCCAGCCACAATCTGCTCAATTGTGCAAGTCAGCTCTGCATATTCAATTAATCTCTAATTTAATATTCATCACATTATTTCCTGAACATTCTACTGATCTTAAGCTTTAAACTATACCCAGAACACTCTTTTTCCTTGCCAAACATTTGGTTCATATTTTAATAAAATAAATTATTTAAAGGTATCTGATTTAAATTTTTTGACTTGTATTTTATTTACATCACAAGAATAGTTCTCCATTTTCTTCTTCTCCAAGAGAAGAAAGTATTCCTTCGTCGACCTGAGTTTCCTTCTCAGAGTTCCCCCTCTTTCTGGGGTGAATATCTATTCCAGTCTTCCTTTCCTGGTTTTGCATGGTTGAGCTTTTCCTATATTTGGTATATTTTCAAGCCTCCACTGTCTAAACCTGTCTTTACTGTTGCAGTTTCTTCCACCTGGAACAACCTTCACCATGTAATGCACCTGAGACCTTCCTCTCTCAGATGTGCATTTTGCAAACATCTTCTCCCAGTTGTTATGATTATCTTTCTCATCTCTTGACATTGCATTTTGCTGAGCAGAATTTTCTAATTTTAATGAAGTTGAGCTTATCCATTATCTTTTTCATTGATCATGCCTTTGCTGTTGTATATAAAGAGTCCTCATCAGACCTGAGGTCCTCTGGATGTTCTCTCATGTTATATTGTAAGAGTTTTATTACTTTGCATTTACATTTAGTTCTATGATCCTGAAATCTCATTTGACTGAATATAGAATTCTAGGTCAAAATTTTTGTTGTTTTTAATGCATTTTTAATGTGTTATCCCACTACATTATAACCAGCATCCTTATTTCTTTGAAGTTCTTTTCATCTTTCTTCATTTTTTTAATTTAGCTTAAATCACTTCTTAAATATATCTTTAATTCACTAATTCTTAAAATTCTTTTAATTCCCAGGTTCTATTCTGCTAGTTCAAGTCTACTGGCAAATGCTTCTAATTCTTTTATTTTTTACAGTTATTGCATTTTTTAACTTCAAAGTTTCCAAGTGAGTAGTGTTTATTATTTTTATCTTTATGTTAATATTCTGTCCTTATGACTTTGCTATACCTGCTTTTACATCCTTTATCATGCTTTTATTTAATTCTATGAGCACATTTATGACAGCTACTTTGATTTCTTTTTTCTTATTGTTGTTAAATTGAAGATCTGGTCTCTGTCATAGACAGTGTTTGGTGCCTGCTTTTGTTTTGGTTATATCAGTTATACCTTGCAATTTTTTTTTCTAAAACTGGGCCTATTAAGTAATATATTGAAACATCTCTGAATATTTTCTCTTTGGACTTTCTAGTTTTAATAACTTATTATTTTTTTCAGTGGATTACTTTTTGTTGGATTCTCTCTTTCTGATTATGTTTAGCTCTTGAAGCCTCTCAGGCACACCTCTTCTTAGAAGGTGAGTCCTCAGTCAATGGGATCATATCCCGGAGGTCTTACTGGCATGTAAACCACAGCTGCCCAGTATTTATTATAGGATACTTCCAAGGGAGAGGTAGGTGGAAGAAGAGAACTACCTCTCAGCCATAGTTGCCTGGGACAGCATCAGCAAGAGTTGCTAAGAGCTGAATGAAAAACTTTGAAGTTCTGCTCCCTTCAGGAAGTAAACCTTCCACCTGGGATGGAAGTAAGTCTGATGTTATTGTCAGAAATTCTGAAGCTCTACTTCATTGGCCTGAGACAGATGAGAGAGGGAATGGCTTTAGTTCAAGCACTACAGACTCTCACCTTTACTAACAAATTTTCATAGATTTTCATGAGTATATGTCTTATTTTTGCTCAAGGTCATTAAATTAGGATTATTTCTAGGATGTGATATGTTGACTTGAAAAGTTCAGTAGAAATCCCTCTAGATACTGGCTAAGAAGAATATGTGAAAGTAATTAATAAACATCATCCTTTCCTGAGTATTTGAAATTCCATCAAATGAAAGATAGCCATAAGGAATACAAAGCGGTGCTGAATTTATCAAAATATGGCAATGTGTACATATATATAAATTATATATGTATATACAGATACGTACTTTTATGTGTGTGTTCTATGTGCATCTTTGAATTAATTATAGAAAAATATATTGAAGAATAAGAAAGGAGAAGAAATAAAAACATTTTTTTATGATGTGTCCAATGTTTAAACATCTTCACCAAGTTTGCATTTGGATGTTAGAAATGAGCAAATCATATTTACATAAATTAGTAAATTTCTAATTATTTATCTTTGTAAGATAGAGATCACTCTGAATTGTGAGTGTGTGTGAATTGGCTTTATTGCCAGCTCTGTAACTAACTGTCCCTGCTAATTTAGGTTGGTCTCATAATATTTATCTGCTTCCTTATGTGCAAAATTAGATTAATTGAATGTGAATTATATACCATTCAGAGTCATTGCAGGATTAAAAGCAATAATAGAAACATACCATATAAATGCAAAATGTCTATATATCATATGTTTAAGTACTATCCTTGAAAAGAGGAAAAAATCTTCATGAATTCCGCATGTATTTATTGAGCATCACTATTCTAGACAGACAATTTTCAACAGTTAAGAGTCAAATGTTCATGAAATTTATCTTGACTGATAGAAACAGAAAGAAATATAATTGCATAAATGCAATATAATTCTACTTTTACATAAAAGAACATGATTTTTAATTCCATCCCAAGTTTTTTATTCTAAACTGAGATGAGAGAGAAAACTTAAATTAGCACACTTCTGAAATAATGACTTCTCTACCTTGAAGAAACTATTCAGGAAGGGAAATTTCCTTAGGAATACTTCTCTAAACATATTATTACACTATTTTGGCAGATTCATACTTTAATTGGATTACTTTTATTTATGTTCTGATGATATAAAGTATTTCATTTTATTTAGAATTATAGTCTACCTATAATTCATAAATACATATTAGGTTTTAACAATGTTAAGACCCTGCTTGGCACAAGTGGTATGATTTCAGAGCCTGTCTAGAGGAAGTCTTGACCCATGATGATGGATGAAGTATCAAATACCTCTTGTAACAGAGACTTGAGAATTGCAGCAATGTAAACTGACCAATGACAGCCTTTTTTTCCTGAAAGAAGCTTTTGATAAAACAGAAAATGGAGGGAAGCATGAATATGGTGTATACTTGCACAGGAGGGATCCGTAGAACCAATACTATAAAGGAAGAAGGGCACAGCAATGGTAATCTCTGGGAATGTTTATTAGTAGCCTCCTAAATGCACATTTTCTTTTTCAATAAAAATACTGAGCTCTTACTATATGTCCATTTCTCTACTTGGACCAGTGATGCAAGATGAATGGGGCATGGGTAGTACCTGCAAGATGTCTTCAGGAAATTAGGAAATGTAGACTTTGGAAATGCACAAGCAACAGCAGACCACTGTATTGCCTCGACCGCAAGAAGTCACAAAGAAGAAGCTGATTCCTTAAAGGCAAATGGGACAGCCTATTACAAGGAGGCTGACATTTGAAAGGAAAGATAGTCACCTGGGAGACACAGGGGATGTGGAGTGGCAATGGCAGCAGGAGAAGCAGTGTGAAAATGTGCACACTTTCAAGAAAAAAGAATCCAGGAAACACTTTTGCTTTTAGTTTTAAAAACTTTCATGACAACATGCACTCATTTGGGTTGCTCTTCAAAAGGTTGTAGCTATCATTTTGTAATGACTTGCTCTAATTTCCTCAACTCACAGATAAAGAAGACTACATTATTGTATGAAAATAAGTTCAATAAGATTTATTGAAGATCTTTTGTCAATATTTTGACAAACCTTGGAAAATAAAAGGGACTCTGGAGGCTCATGCCCAAAAATACTATGCATCTCTTATGACTACTAACATTGGCCAAAGAATTGAAGGAAAATGTCAGTACTATCAAGTCAAAATATTGGAAACTATTTGGAAATATAAAAAGGTTTTTTTGTATTCTCAAAATATTTTGCATTATAAGAAGCTAAAATATTATTGAATGCTCTCACAGGTTAGTAATGGAAAGAATTTGCACAGAATACAAATTCCAAAACTAGGGATGTGTTTTTGTACTAAAATGTACAAAATGCAAAAAAGAAGATATAAAATGTTACACCCACTGAAGAAGAGTATTTTAGAGTAAATTTTTTGGGGGGCAACTATTATATAAAACCAAAACATGCTCTAGAAAAGTTCTACTCTGTATGAATTTGAAATACACAAAAAAACTTTACAGACTTGATTTTTCCTCTTAAATATTAATGATCACTGTGCACTTAACCTGCCTATTTAATATTCAGTTGATTCAGTGAAGGTGGAAGGAATCTATTTGCTCCATGGAAACTTCTGTTGGTAAATAGATGTTTTTTTTTTTTAGTTCTGAGTTAGCAGAATAAAGCTTTTCATGTTCGTACAATGTTTGGGTAGGAAAGTATGCATGAATGGGTATAAGACTTCTTTTCCTAAAATTAAAAGCAAAAGTAATTTTCCACCTATAAAGAGCTGGATCTAAAATAAAAATGTTTCTTCATTCAAAATGTGCCCACCACCTAGAAAGACATGCTTTTCTCCACTGAGAAAAATTTCAACCACACAAATCAAGTTCAGCCCCATGTTCCATTTCCAAACACATATTATGGGATATGAGCAGGGCAGGAAGGAACCTTGGAAAATAAAAGGGACTCTGGAGGCTCATGCCCAAAGAAGTTTTCAATCACACTTTAAAATTAAGTGTCTCAAATCAGGATTTAATTTACAGTTTAAGATTTAATAACACAGTCATTGCATGTTAATTAAACAGCAATGGATCATTTACCAACCTGTTTAATGAGGTGTAACAACTATTGCATATAAAACATACCGACATTATTATTACATTGCCATTAAATTTCAATAAATCTGTTTGAATAATTATTGGTATTTAAGTACTATAAAATTGCTAACATTACTAGGCATACCTATTTATATTTAATAAAACAGGAATTTTATTGTAGGAATAATTAAATTCCCAGGACTTCATTCCTATTTTTGCTTGGTGAACAAATCCTCTTTGCCACAGTTCAAGTAGCTGTTCCACTAAATGAAGATTTAAAGAAGGAAGAATTCAGCCCACACTGAAGGAGTTATTCTAGTCATTAGTTTGAGGATTTCACCTTTCTTTAAGGCCAAAGCTTGCATTTCATTTAACTAATAAATATATTTGAAGAACCAACTCTCCACTACTCTTTTGACGGGAGGCTCATAAGTCCTCATGCTACTTCCCTTCTAACACAGGGTGACTCGAGAGGCCTTGCCAAGGAATGTGATTTAACTTCAGGTGCAGAAAAGCAGTCATCTTTACATTGGGAGGATTTGGGGTAGAGAGTGTGGAGAACAGTCTACTGACTAAGTAAGCAGAGATAATGATCTCCATTTGGTGTGCATGTCACCAGGCTGCCCTGGTCATGAGGAAGTGGAATACTATATGAAAATAATCTATTCTGAATAATAAAGCTATGGCAATTCTGTACTGCCAAGAGCAATCTCAAATGCATGTGGGTGGACAGAGAGAATTTAGTGAGTTTGGGGGACTGTGAAACTGCACATAGGATCATCTTCAATATTTATGACATGAGAGATTTGTGTACCTAATATCTAATTTTGGAGGGTAATTTACACAAATAATATCTGCTCCTTTGTCCAGAATTTTAAATAAAAGTGTACTGGGGTGCTACAGTGAATAAATGGATCAGTGGGAACTTTTTACAGAAAGCAGACAATATGTATTGGACACAGGGAAGGGATTCAGTGGAAGCTGGATATTGGGCTGAATGCTGGAAGGAAAAAGGAAAATAGGCAAAGAAAACATTAAGAAATCAAAGTTCAATTATTTTTCTCCTCTTAATAAATTTTTAAGTGAGAAATATGATAATAAAGAGTATACACACAAGATTGCAAAGCAGATCTCTAGAACTTATTTTTCTTATGTAACTGACACTTTTTTTTAACCTCTCAGCCAGCAACCTACAATTTCTGCCTATCAAGGTCCTGACACTACCTCTTTGTTCTTGAAGAAAATATAGTGTATACACCAGTGGCACAGTGTGGAGTCTTCAAAAGAAAGGAATCTTGCCATTTACCACATCATGGATGAACCGGGAAGACACTTCGTTAAGCAAAATAAGCCAGTCAGAGAAGGGCAGATATGATTCTATTGTTAAGAAGTCTCTAAAATTATCAAAATCAAATCCTTTTACATAAATTTTTTAAAGGTGAACTGACCTCTACGAAGCTCAAAGACTTAAGGAAAGGAAGCATCTGACGCTTGAGTCACACATGTATTTGTTAATTTCAGTTGAGCTCAACATGATGCTCAACATTGTGGGGTGGGAACAGCCAAAGGTTAAAAAATGTGACTCTGTCATGAAGCTGGGGAGGCATGTTTTATACAAATAAAACAATACAGAAAAGGGAAAAGAGTCAGAACCTATGTTAAATGTTAAATCTGTACCATAGAAGTTTCACAGAAAAGAAATTTGTAAAAGCAGGAGAGTGGGTGAAGACTAGGCATGCTTTGTGGAGTGGGAATTTGGATTACGCCATGAGGAAGAGAGATTGTAGTAGAATAAACCAGGCATTTCAAGGCAGGAAAAAGCTTGAGGGAATGTGTGGAAATGTATTGGCATAATTAGAAAGTATCATACCACTTAGAAAATGGGATTTGTGCAAATAGATTAAAGTCTGTATTCTTAGTAAGGGGAGATACTATGGCATAATTGCTACATTTCTTCCAATTGTGTTTACATTTCTATGAAAAGAAACATTGATCCACTAATAGATTGAGTCAAGAAATGTCATGTCAAAAATGACCTTCCATGTTTATCACTGTTCATTACCGATGTGTGGGTTGTAATTCACGAGACTCCAACTGCAGTTTGCAGCTTCATTTCCTTGGATGGCTAATTAGTTTCTGCAAACAGGTCAACATAAGCCTTATCTCAATTCTCCTTGAATTGAGATGAAGAGTCCTTGTCATAGCATGCCTTTGCTCCTTTGCATATTGTTCTGCCTTTATCCAATCAAAGACAAATTTCTCCCTTTCACGAAGATCCCCCCAAATCAGACACTGCATCTGCAGTAAGCTCAATGTTTCATTTAGCTTAGTTAGTGCAAACAACTGAAATATTATCTTTCTGGAGTTACGAAATGAAAAAAGCCTGGCAGAAGAAAATTCTGGAGGAATTAAAAGATTATACAGGACTTATTACAGGAGAAAACCAAGGAAAGGATGCATGTTCCAAATGTATAAAGTAAGTTCTTTATCTGCTTTAAGAAAGTATGAACCACCCTTCACATAGAATGGGGTGCAATGAGCCATCAAATGTCCTAAATTCTAGGAAAGTTGTTTTGGAAACTGAATTGTTTATTTCTGACAATTCAAACAAGAAGTTCTTAGGCAATATAGATCCTTGGAATGAAAAGAAACTCTGAAGCATGGAAACATCACACCCAGCCACAACAATGCCAGAGTTATTTTTGCATGCATGCATGCGTACACACACACACACACACACACACACACAACCCAGAGGGAGGGAGGGAGAGAGAGAGAGAGAGAGAGAGAGAGAGAGAGAGAGAGAGAAGCTTATAAGAATAATAGACTTTCTTCATGTAATAAGTTTGTGTTCTCTTAAAAAAATATTTACTGGTTAGCAGTATTTGCCTAGTTAACTTAGGATGAAGGGTTTTGATTATGATTATTTTATACTAAATTAACTGGATTCTGACCCATCATTCCCCATTTCACAGTACCAGAACCCACCCAGCTGCAAAACAAAGCTAATGGTCCCTCTGGCTTAGAAAGATTCCTGATAATGACTGCCAAAAGCAGGGGGGCTGTGTTTATTTTCAATGTGCAAGAATGTCAGGATTCCTATCTCATGTGGGGCACATTGATGTTTCCCAAAGGAGAGTGATGGGGACATTAAATCACAGAGGACGTAAGAGCATTGCTTTACACAGGAATTATGAGAGAATTCAAATGCCATTCATTGTGGTGTGGTAAGTTTATGCTGTGAAGATGTACTCTGCTCTAAGCATATTTTAATGGTAGGTAATATTACAAAGAGAAAGTCAAACAACCAAAGTCAGGCTGAAAATGATTTATATTTCTATGGACAGGAAATCAAAGAGGTGAATGGAACTGCAGGTAATGGCAGATGTGAGTTTAATTCTTGAAGAATAATAAGAATTAAAATTACTAAAAAGACAGAGAGCCAACTAGCTATACAGAAACTTGTGCAAATTAGAAAAAATTTCTACCATTAAGTATGATTGGAGAGGGTAGCTAGAATCTTTCATAAGCAAAAAGAACATTTTTTTTTCAGAGTATTTATAAGAATTGAGGACTTTTTCCTATGCACAAAATGAACAATTGTTCAGTGTTCAGGATATTTCTGGCCAGGGGATGAAGACACTACTGCACCTACTTGGAGATTAGGATTATGTGGGAACACATCTCCTGAGAAGAAGTACAAAGATACAACAAGCTAATCAAAACTGGATGGAAACCATGTGCCTCCTCTGAACTGATACTTCCAGTATCACAGGAGGGGCAGACCCACGCTTCTCTTTAAAGACCTCTGGTCCTACAAAAAGGAAGAGGCAGGATTTGAACAAACCAGATAGAGAAAGACCATCTTAGATGTGAACAGCAAGCCTTTAAAAGAATGAAGTATATTGCTAAATTTAATAAATTATTGACTATAAAATGATAATCAAAACTACTATGTATAGTTTAAGATAAAAATGAATTTGAAAGTAGGTCAGTCATATTATAGTGGTTGGGAAAGAGTAAGCACTAGGCAGTGAAGGCTAGCTAAATTCCTGGTGCATTGAAAATATAAGGACATCCATCAGGAAAGTGATATTTTGAAGATTTTCAATAAATAGGGGAAAGAATAAGGAAATTAGGGACTTGTACATATTTAAGTATTGACCAAGTAAAAGATGAAAAGAATGGGTAGAAAATAAATCTCAAAGATCCTTTTTCCAGCCAGATTATAAGTGGGTCTTGCTGTATGAAAATACGATATTCAAATCTCAGTATCTTTTTCCATTAAAGGTAAATAGTGATTGCTTCTAATAAATGTCTACTGTGGGTTCACCTCAGCCTGTCTGCGCATAATCTTCACTTTGTGACTCAGGCTAATGGAGAACGCTTCTCACTGGAAATCTTTAATCTTGTGTTAGAGAAGGAAGCGATCATGACAAATCACACACTAGACTATGATTCTTCTGCCCAAAGATGATAGATGTTCCTTCCACTCAAACATCTTTGAGAAGAACGAGTCATGTGGCGAGAGTGGCAATGCCGGAAGTAGGAAGTGTGCTCTTTCTGCAGGGAGAGGCACTGGGAGAGGCAGAGACAATACCAAAATGAAATCGGGTCAGGAAAAAGTGCACCATAAGACATGGTAAATGAGAAACATAGATAATCACAATAGCAATATGAAGATGAAACAGGATTTCAAATTTTTTTATGAAAATAATGAGCTTATTTGTTGCTTAAAAAAAGAACCCGACAGTAAGTATAAAAATATACTAATTAAGGCCAGGAATGGTGGTGCATCCTGTAATCCCAGCAGTTTGGGAGGCCAAGGCAGGAGGATCGCCGCAGGTTCAAAGTCAGACTCAGCAACTCAGTGAGGCTGTAAGCGACCTAGTGAGACCCTGTCCCCAAATAAAAAATAGAATAGGCCAGGGATATTGCTTAGTGGTAAAACTCCCATGGGTTCAATCCCTGGTAATGAAAAAAAAAAAAAAGAAAAAAGAAAAGGTTAAAACATAATGTTTATTCTTGATAAAAAAGGAAAATATTATTATTATTCTTTTAAGCAATACAACAGTAAATAAAAGCTGGTATTGTAGAATGAATAGCAGATAAAATAGAATTTGTTAATAGAAATAGAAAACCACTAGTGAAAACATTCACCAAGTAAATATAAGCATCACAAATATTTTGCATCAAAAATACAATTTCAAAAATATAAGTAGCACCAAAGTCAATAAAGTTTACAAATATAGCAAATTCCATTATATCTCTATCAAAATCCGATTACTGCAACAGAATTTGCAGTGCAATAATGAATTCCAAAAGTTATGTTAAAATATTTTCTTTCATAGATACATAGAGGAGAGCAGGTAGATAGCTGTAGCTTTAAGATAGATTTATATAATCTTCCACTTAACCAATTAGATTATACATTCAATTTAAAGATACTCTGACATTCACAAATATTGGCTGCAGTCTAAATAAAAAGTAAATGAATAAATATCAAAGAATATTATACCAGTATATTCTTCTTTTTGATCCCAATGCAATTAAATTAGAAAACAGGTTAAATGATAGTAAAACGATATCTATTAAAAAGCAAATACATGAATTGAATATATTTTGAAGTATATTTAAATGAAATGACTGGGTAGCAAAAATAGAAGAATGAATATAATGATCTTTTGGAGAAAAATATCTGAAGACAAAATTTGCAAAATTGTTTTTAAGAAAATGATATCTTTTCCCCACCAATCTCAGTTGCTCACAGACTGCAAGGGTGCAGAGTGTTTGAGAGCCCTGCAGCCAGGAGCTGTGTACAGAGATGATGGGACCATTGCCTGGTGTTGCTCTTGGAAGACAAGCTCAGTCACCACTGAGAAAACTGAAGCTCTTTATACCCTCCATCTGCATATGTCCCCTCAGAACCTTCACACAAGTGCCAGTGGGACATCGGAAAGCATGTTCATCTTATGATTTGAAACACAAATGCTTTTTAATTTACAATGGGATTATGATCCCATAAACCCTTGGCAAGTCAAAAAAAATATTGTCAGTTAAAAATAAATGTAATATGTTTAATATGCTAACTTGTCGAACACCTTGCCTTAGCCTCTTCCCTCCCCTTGAACTTGCTCAGAATAGTTTGGCAGGATCATCGAACATGAAGCCTATTTTGTGATAAAGTGTTGAATGTTTCATGTACTTTATTAAGTTACTTGTTTGGAAAACAAAGCTGGCAGCAGTGCACCAAGGAGTGCTAGTCATTTACCCTCCTGATCACGTGGCTCACTGGGGCTGTGACTCACTGTCACTGTCACCATATCACTTATCCAATCGTATTCATCTATATATTGCTAAAAGAACAGGATGCCAGAGTCTGGACAATGTATGAATAGGAAGTTATGAATCTCACTGTACTGGACCATGGGAAGTTCATTATCAAGCTGCAAGCATTCAATCAGGCCCTTCTTGCTGTGTCATAACCTCACAGGAGCAAGAGAGCAAGAACAAGAAAAAGATGAAGAAGCTGAACTTCATTTTATAACAATGCCACTCCTGTGATAACTGATGCACTGCTGAGAGAGTGGACTGGACCCATGAATGAGGATGGTGCCCTCAAGATGTAATTATTTCTTAAGGTCCCCACCTCCAAACACAGTCACAGTGGCAATTATATTTCAATATGAATTTTGGAGGAGAGACTAAAACCATAGCATCCAGGAATGACCACAGTTCAAAATTTGAAGAATTGCTTCCATGGTATTATCATCAAATCAAAAAATGGTAAATTGAACCATTGTTATGTCAGAAATCATCTGTAATGAAAAATTCACAAAAAAATCCTAACTAAGGGATTTATAAATAATTATGGAATTTTCATGAAGTACAATTCTAATCAGCAACTGAATTTAATGAACTAGAATTGCATGAATCAAATGCATGAAATTATGGAACAATGTGAAGTGAAAGTAGGCAGGTTGTACAATGATTACTCTGAAGTATGGTAACATTTATAAAAATTTTAAAAGATCAATAATGTTGATTGTATATTTGCATTCATAAATTAAAGCACAACAAAAGTAGGAATAGCCATTACAATTTTGTGGTGTAGGCTAGGGAATGTTTAAGGAATTGTTCTCAGAGGGTTGCAAAACTGAATTTATATAAGATTTTACTTCTTAAAAACTAACAAAATAAAAACATATAAAGAAAATAAAGCATCAGACTAAGGATCATCAACCTGGATAAAAGAAATGTGCATGATTGTTTGCCTTCTCAGCTTCTTGGATTTTCAGTAAAACTGAAATATTCATGGTTAAAGAGAAATGAATGAAGAACATATCTGGAGAAGGAGAGGTCACACGCAGACCCAGTGCTCCTGATCACCTGTTCTTTTCCCACTGCTTTAGCTGGAACACACATTGATCAAGGTTCTCTTCTCCACACATGACCCTGAGCTTTATTATTCCCCCAAGGGTGAACAAACCCTAAAATGTAGAACATTCCCTATACCAGCTTATCCTGGTCACAGTGGGTCCTATCATATATCATGTATCATGTCCTGTGTTCACCTCTTAATTTTCCCAGATTCTGCACATCATGGCTTACCCTAGCCTACTTAAACTTGCTCAGAATATTTACATTAGCCTAAAAATGAACATTTCTACTAGCCCCACTTACTCCTGCTATAAAAGGAGAGCCTTTCTATCTTTCATTTTGAGATGCTCTCAGAGCCTGAAATTAGATGATGGTTCTCGCTATTGCCATAGCATTTGAATAAATCTCTGGACTTTTTATTCCACAGGTTTTTTTTTCTTTTTTTGGCAATGGGATAATTAGATATGGTCATAAACCCTGGTCCATGTATTTGGACCTGCTTTAGTTATAAGCAAAATTATTGAGGTAAGATTTGCATAAGAAAATTTCAACCATTGTTTAAAAAACAATCCAACATAAATAGATTACAGACATTAACATCTTTTTGTTTTTCTTTTTCCTACAAGATAAGATCATCATTGTACATTCTGGTGTGGCTGGGATGGATTATACCATAAGCATTTACATCTCTTGCAGGTTTATTAATATCTCTTATTTCCTTTTAGCACCCCTCTCATTTTCAACTTGTCCTCAGTTTGGGTGTGGAATTATGCACTCAACCTACTTTAAGGCATGAAGATATTTAGGCTTGAGCAAATTCTATGGTCAGAAATTTATAAAAGTAAACAACTCAGAAGACAAAAATAATCTCCTGCCTTTCTACTCTGTCCTCACCTTTTGGCTGAAATTCTGCATGGGAAGGGCCAGTGTGTGTTCTCTTGCTTCCCTTTTGTTTGGTTTCTGCCATGTTGGAGTGGGAGATGAGATAGAAAAGAGACCAGGGTCAAGGACTATGAATGCTGTATGTTCTGATCTGGACTGTAGTTAGTCCTTAAGGTGTGTCGCTGGGCACTGAGGTCCAGTGAAGTTCCCTTTGCAGGTCTAGTATGTTCTGTATGGAGGTTTAGCCTGAACAGGATACTTCTTCATCACCATACAGTTCCCTCTGTGGTTAGACATCTTTAAATCGTGGTGAGGAGCAGCAGTAGTGAAGCAGGCTAATGCCCTCAAAATAATCCTTTAAGTGACCACATCTATGTTCATAGCTGCTCAATTCACAATAGCTAAATCGTGGAACCAACCTAGATGCCATTCAGTTGAATAATGGATAAAAAAACTGTGGTATATATACACAATGGAATATTATTCAGCCATAAGGAAGAATAAATTATGGCATTTGCTGGTAAATGGGTGGAGTTGGAGAATATCATGCTAAGTGAAATAAGCCAAGCCCAAAAAAACCAAAGGCTGAATGTTTTCTCTGATCAGTGAATGCTGATAAATAATGGGGCAGGGGGGAGGGGGGAGGAGTTATGGGGAGGATAAGAAAATAATGGAAGAAGTACGGATGGTGTAGAGGAAAATGGGATGGGAAGGGTGGTGGAAGGAAAGATAGTAGCCTGAGACAGACAGTATTACCCTATGTATATGTAAGATTATATGAATTGTTTGAATCTACATTGTGAAAAAAAGAATATATTCCCTGCTGTATAATTATATCAAAATGGATTCTACTGTCATGTATAATTAAAAAGAACCAATAAAATAAAATAAAATAAATAAATAAATAAATAATCCTTAAGAATTTTCTGGTGCACAAGCACCACAATCTCAAGTTCAGAAGGTGCCTGGAATTTCTCTACCTATCGCACAACCTCAACATCCTATTGACAGCCGTGACTGGATGTCAGAAAGGGGTAAAGAAAATGAGTAGCATCCTCTGTGACCTATTGGGTGGTAGATCTTATCTATAAACTGATAGCTTTAAAAAATTAGAATTCTGAGTCAGCTTCCTTTTATAATATGGAGAAATAGTCCCTCTTTCAGATCAGGAAGGAGCCCTTTCAGAGTTCAAAAATGTAGACTCAAATATATATTTGGATATTAATTAAAAGAAAGTTTTAATTTGCTTTTTTAAAGAACTTCATGATTCTTCAGTAAGAGGACAGAATGAGTTATTTCTTCAATCTTACTAAGGGCAAACATGAATATTAAGAACAATAATAGGTACATGGACAGGAAACATTCATTTATTTCCCCAAGTAAATGATTTAGAAAAATATATAGGAGATCTTCACCATCCTGCCAGGTATCATGAAAAAAAATTGTGCATGTTGTGAGTTAGCTATGGGAAAAAATATTTTGACTATAGGTGTCTTTTTTTAAATGTTTTTCATAGTTAATTTCAGATCAACTTGACTGGGATGCAGCGTGCCTTGATATTTGGTCAAATATTATTCTGGTTGTATCTCTGAAGGCTTTTTCTGGATGATATTAACATCTGAAATGGTAGACTCGATAAAGCTGATTGTCCTCCCAATGTGAAAGAGCCTCATCCAATACTGAGAGGCCTATAGTAACTCAACTCACAAGAGCTAAACTATGGAACCAACCTAGAAGTCCTTCATCAAATGAATGGATAAATATATATAATATATACATATATGATGGGATATTACTGAGCTTTAATGAAGAATGAAATTATGGCATTTGCTGGTAATGGATGGAGTTGGAAGATATCATGTTAAGTGAAATAAGCCAAACCCAAAAAACCAAAGGCCAAATATTTTCTCTGATATGCATGGCTAATTCACAAAAGGAGGCTGGGGCACGAGGGAAGAATAGAGTTACTTTAGATTAGGTAGAGGGAAGTGAGGGAAGGGGTGTGGGGTAGGAAGGATAGTAGAGTGAAACAGACATTATTACCTCATGTACATATGTGACTGCATGACCTACGTGATCCTACAATATGTATAATCAGAAAAATGAGAAATTATATTTCATTTATGTATAATTTATCAAAATGATTAAATGCATTCTACTCTCATGTATAACTAAGTAGACAAATAAAAATTTTAAAAAAACAGGGCAAGGGAGAATTCACTCTCTCCTCCTTTTTCTTAACTAACTGGGGTATCATTTCTATTGCCCTTAAACTAGAACTTGCACTACTGGCCCTCAGGCCTGAAGATTTGGACTAGAATTGTGCCTCGGCTGTTTAAGGTCTCCAGGTTACAGACAGTGTCTTTGGAAATTCTTGGGCTTTTTAATCATGTAAGCCAAAGTAGATTTGTGTTCACACACACAAACACACACACACACACAGCCAAACACACAGGTGTATACGTATTATGTACACACACATAGCCACACATATATGTTTAAACATATGCTTTGTATGTACATATACATACGTACACACACACACAATTTCTTATTAGTTCTGTTTCTCTGGAGAACTCTAATATACATTTTTTTTTAATTTTATTTACTTATTGATTCATTGAACACAAATGGAGTACAGTTGTTGTTTCACTGGTTGTACACAAAGTAGAGTCACACCATCTGTGCGTTCATGCATGTACACAGGGCAATGGTATCTGTCATAATTTCTGTTATTATTTTTACCCCCCACCCCAACCCCACCCCTCCCTTCCCTCCATGCTATCTATCCTTCCTCCCTTCTTGCCACCCTTCCCCCCCACATTATGCATCATCATTCATTTATCAGTGAGACCATTCAGCCTTTGGATTTTTGGGATTGGCTGATCTCACTTAGCATAACAGTCTCCAACATCATCCATTTACCTACAAATGCCATAATTTTATTCTTCTTTATGGCTGAGTAATATTCCATTGTGTATATGTACCACAGTTCTAGGTTGATTCCATAATCTAGCCATTGTGAATTGAGCAGCTATTCTAATATACATTTAATATACATTCAATGGTTATTGTCTGTGGTTGTTTCTGAATTTTAAGGCCTAGACTGTCCAAGGCATATTTGACCAGAAGAGACTGGCATCTATTTGATAATTTAATTTTGTTTCTAAAATTATGTAAAGGACAAATTAATTAAGTAGAAAGGATAGATTTGGTATCCAGGGATGCAGAGAAAGTTTGTGATTACCTGAGCTGACGACCATTAAAATTCAATAAGCAAATATGAAGCATAAGGCTATTGATAGTTTAAATGTTGACTGCTTATGGTTTTTGGGGGTAATTGAACTCAGGGGCATTCGACCAATGAGCCACATCCAGTTCTATTTTGTATTTTTTTAGAGACGAGTTCTCACTAGGTTGCTTAGCACCTCACTTTTGTTGAGGTTGGCTTTGAACACCCCATCCTCCTGCCTTAGCTTCCTGAGCCACTGGAATTACAGGTGTGTGCCACCATGAGTGGCTTGCTTATGGCTTTAGTAAATGTTTTTAAATTTTAAAAAAATCTGTTAATGATAATATCTGATTTTAAAAACCATATATGTACAGTTTTGGATACTCATCATTATTTGTATGATATAAGAAATTAAACATGTATATGCCTACAGTGTATCATGTACATTTTTTGTGGGCCTAGGGATTGAACCTAATGATACTTTACCACTGTGCTACAACCCTACACATTTTATTAATTTTTTTAAATTATGAGACAGGGTCTCATTAAGTTTTTGAGACCAGTCTCAATGATTGGTTTATATATTTCTATATAGAGTATTTATGCTATCACAGAAATAATAAATATATACACTGCCTTTTTTGCTTATATATGCATGTTTAATACATATGCATTGTATTAAACTATTAGACAATATAAAACAAGTATTGGTGTAAAAAATCTCAGCATTTGTTCTTTGAGTTTGAATTTAATAAAAGCTTCTTTAAAAACGTTTCTTTTTTTGGACTTTTAGGAGAAAAAATGTTTTCCAACAGTGCACAACATGGTATTTAGGACAATAAAGATTACTTTATTGAATGGATGTGAATGGATGTGAAAAATGTGTGTGAAAATGTGCTGGAGCTGAGCATTTTTAACCTCACAGTTTTATTTTATTTATTTAGTTTTTCTGTGTGGTAAGTGTTGGTTTGAGATACCCTTTTTGGATAGGGCTTCAGAGTATTACAAAGTATGAGTATATGGAAGGAAATGCCTGAGACTTGAACTTTTCCAGCTTTAGGGACTGTTGAGAAGCTGGTGCTCCAGACTTAGCTCGTCCACAGGTGGAAGTGAGAGTTCGACACCTGCTCTATTTCTGCTGCTGCCATGTGGCATGCTTAGGAATGCCTGCATTGACCATCATTTATTAATTACTTAATCAATAAATTCTGTAAATGGTGACCATAATTATCCCATAAGGTTACTGAAGTAAAGGACAGTAAGGTCTCAGGGCAGTAAGTTCCCCGCTAAAATCTATTTATCTGAAACTACATGACAAGATGCTATTTTTTTATCTCTGCCTTGAATTTCAAATTAACATCCAGTTGAAATGATTGTTTTGAAAAATGAATCCATAATAAAGGAATTTACTTCTTTCCCCTTGGAGTTGTTTCTTTGCTGCCATTGATAATGAGTAATGGGATATGCATTCCTTAAGGGAACACCAATACACTTTGACTTTCTTCTTTCAGGAAGACTTTAATATCACGTTAATATCTTATAATTCTAAACACCCAATAGTCAAACTAGTGCTTCAGAAATTTCATGTATCATCTAGAGAAAACCCAGAAAGTACAGTAAAAATCGTTGCATATGGTATGTTCCTACTTGAAGAAAAAGAACTCCGTGTATACCATTTTTCACTTTGCTCTTTGACTTTCTATATTCAGAGCATATATTTTCTGAAACAGTTGATTAGTCATTGAATTTTGACAAATGTAAGATAGGTAGATAGATAGATTTGAATACAAAAATTTGTTTTATATATATATACATACATCTGTATACACATATATAAATGGATATTTTGCATTTATTCTGAAAGTATGCCAATAATTAATTTTTATCATAAATTTTGCTGCTTTATGTTATTATATTTGTTTCCAATTAGTTTTCTGGATGTGTAATTTATAGACTTAAGTTCACAATTCTATGAGTTTTGAAAAATCTATCACAATTTGAGCATGAGGTCAAACAAATAAAATCATAACAGAATTGCATTGTTCAAAACAACAGAAAAACCAAATGTGTATGGTGTTTGAGCACTGGAAATGTAGGTAGTACAACATGGTGAATGATAGCATTCTAAACTTATGAAATGAAATGAAATTTGTGCTGCTATTAAATTTAATTAGATATCTTATTAGCTTTCTATGTGGTGACATAATTTTTTAAAAATTATAATATTCAGCTTGCATTATATTTCCATAATACAGCATAGAACATTTTTATCAAGTTTTCTCATGTCCCTTTTCGTTGAAATCCTCCATCCCTAACAAGGAAATTGTACTTTCTTTTTCCAACTTTGATTTTCTAGTATTTCACATATGCAACTATGTAATCTTTATGTCTAGCTGCTTTTACTCTGCCTAAGACTTGTATAATATATTAACATTTCCACAGCAATAATTCATTCCCTTTTACTCCTTAGTAGTACTCATTGTATGGATAAACCAACATCTGCTAGTACACTCACAAGTATTCTATTGGGTTGTCTATTCTTTGGGACTTATGCACATTGGAACAGAAGTCCTTATATGGTTATTTTTCTGTAGTTTGGAGAAATTCCTAGGAATCAAGTGGGTAGGTCAGAAGGAAACATTAAGAAACACTGAAACTAGGCTCCAACATTTCTGTACCATTTTATTTTCCCCAAACAATGTGTGAGAGTTCTAGTTTCTTCCCACGATTGTCTAGATTTGCTTTCAGTCCATCTTTTTAAATTCTGTCAATTCTAATGAATGTGTATCCTATCTCAGTGTGGATATACTTTTAGTTTCTTGAATTAGAAATGAAATTTTTCTCATGATTATTTACCATTTGTACATCCTATTTTCTGAGATGTATAGTTCTTGTTGATCATTAAATATGGCAAATATTTGATGTAGAAATGAATCAGACATTTTGCAGAGGTTTTCTATTCTATGTTTTGACTGATTTTTTTTTCTTACACACTGCATTTTGATTCATTGTACACAAATGGGGTGTAACTTTTCATTTCTATGGTTGTGCGTGGTGTAGATTCATACCATTCATGAGACTCTGCACCAAATAGAAGACAAAGTAGGCCTGGATCTTCATCATGTTGGCTTAGGATCAGACTTCCTTAACAAGACCTCCAAAGCACAGAAAATCAAAGCAAGAATTAATAAATGGGATGGACTCAAACTAAAAACGTTTTTCTCAGCAAAGGATACAATCAAGAATGTGAAAGGAGAGCCTACAGAGTAGGAGAAAATCTTTTCCACACAAACTACAGATAGAGCACTAATCTCCAAAATTTATAAAGAACTTTCAAAACTTTACACCAAAACTACAAAGAATCCAATCAATAAATGGGTCAAGGACAGACACTTCACAGAAGATGTACTGGGGATCAATAAATATATGAAAAAGTGTTCAACATCTCTAGTAATTAGAGAAATACAAATTAAAACAACCCTAAAATTTCATCTTACTCCAATTAGAATGGGTATTATCAAGAACAGAATAATAGATGTTGGATGGCTGTGGGGAAAAAAGGCACATTTTTACATTGCTGGTGGAGTTGCAAATTGGTGCAGCCACTCTGGAAAGCAGTATGGAGATTCCTCAGAAAACTTGGAATGAACCCACCTTTTGACCCAATTATCCACAGATTATTGGTTATAAACCAAGGAGTGGGAGCTCCGGTCTTCTGGCACCATTTTACTGCATCTTCTGGAGAGAACCCCACCTGCAACTGCCTGAGCCCCCAACACAGAGCTCATGACTGCCGGGGCTATCAAGCCCAGTGTCTCCATCACTGAGCACAGTTCTGCATCCCCACCCCAACTTGGTCTAATGCCCAGGCCCACACCCTGGCCCTGTGTCTAGTGCCTGTGCTTCATCTCATCATCTATCCACACCAGGCCACCTCTGCCCAGAAGCATTGATAATTCCCAACCTAGAGGTAGTGGGACAGCACCCTTCTTGGGTCACTGCTTGATCAAGCACCTCTCAAACATTAGGTCATTGAAAAATAAGAGGTTTGAACAGTGCAGTATATTTTTATCGCAGAACATTTTTAAATTAATTGCAATACTTCAATTATTCCTAATATACCCACTATATTCCTACCTTTTTCTTTTATAATATTCTTATCACTCTATCTTCCTCTTATATAACCGTTTCCTTTGAGAATCTCTTTTTTCTCATGCTAACAACCTGTTTCTTTTAATTCCACTTCCACTATTCATATAACATAGGATATCAATAGACTCACTTCTTATCTCATTAGTGTTTTGTCCTATACCCCTCCTCATTCTCCCTGTCCAACATTAGGAATTGCAGTCCTTATTGCAAACTTACTGGTTATGCTGTAGATAATAATTTGAATTCATCTCTGTCTATTAAGACAACACTGTTAATATCTTAATAGGGACAATTTAGATTAAGGACACATATTGCTCATATGGTGTGCTGCTAATATTGATCTCTCAATTCAAGGGGAAGTATTGAAAATAGGCAGGAGCCCTATAAGTCTTTAAGGGGTAATTGCAATACCTAGGATTTGCACTACTAGAGGGGAAGATACACTAGCAACATGAGAAAACATGGGAAGAAAACATCACAAACAAACCCAAATACTATACCAAAAGAACCCAATGACAACATGGCAGAAGCATTGAAAGAAAGGGA